>JAAGKR010003060.1:0-80844 GCA_011419295.1 Clarias macrocephalus
AGCTACATTATCTAAGCTATAACGAAGTGCTGACTCTAGATATTCATTCGCCTGTTCGAGTTCTGTGAAGTCAGATGGCGATCCAATCAAAGTTGATAACTCTGGAAGATTATTGATAAAGCTCTGTG
This sequence comes from Clarias macrocephalus, assembly GCA_011419295.1. Taxonomy (NCBI): domain Eukaryota; kingdom Metazoa; phylum Chordata; class Actinopteri; order Siluriformes; family Clariidae; genus Clarias; species Clarias macrocephalus. The sequence continues at coordinate 129 of JAAGKR010003060.1, forward strand.
CGGTATTTGATGTAAATGTACGTTTAAGGCAGTAGTGCGGTGCTGTGTGTACATTATTACTATGACACGCTTTAATCGAGACAAGATAGTGATCTGAGATAACTTCAGACTGTGGAATTGTGGTTATATTTCCTATACTTAATCCGAAGGATAATATTAAATCTAAAGTGTGACCTGCTTTATGAGTGGGTCCTACTACACACTGATTTACTCCTACTGAGTCCAGTATGGACAAGAATGCTGTTCTCAGAGGGTCTTCTGGATTCTCAAAATGAATATTAAAGTCTCCAGCAATTAACGCTTTGTCTACAGAAACAACAAGGTTCGAGATGAAATCTGCAAATTCACAGAGAAACTCCGAGTACGGCCCTGGGGGTCTGTAAATGATGATTAGCGGATCGACTGAGCTGACTTTATATTACTATAGAGAACTTCAAATGCATTAAATTTAAAACTGTGTTCTTGTACGAGAGACAGATTATGGTTATAAATAACTGCGACTCCTCCTCCTCTACCAGTTAGCCGAGGCTGGTGTATGTAGCTGTATCCAGGAGGACTCGCTTCATTTAGAGCTACATACTCGTCCTGTTTAATAATAAGATGGTTGCGATACTGTATAATCCCAGCAGGTGGCACATTGACTACTTCAGTTAACTGCAGTGTCCAGGTGTTATACAGTATGTTTATATACAGGCAGAAAATGCATTGTCAACATAATTTCATAAATAGATGATGGAGTAAAAAAAATAAATAAACCGATTAATAAAACAGATTTTTAAAAAATCACTCAATACTCAACCCATGATGTTTATGGTAATTTAAATAAATAAATAAAACTAGTTATTGCAATATTTTTCAAGACATCAATAATAATCCTTGAACACATGGTAACATCTGTAATTTATCACTAAATCAGACAATGCCAACAGTATATTACTATATTTTTCACTCCTTAGTTTTTGCCCTAGTTACATTTGCTTTTACATGATTTTATGTGCTATTTGGGGGGGCGCAAACAAAATAAAAATTAAACTTTTAATACTCGCCTGTAAATATTTATCAGTTGATTAAGCATCATTACTACTAGCATAAAATAAAGTCCTGACTCACATGACTCACGTCAGCAGCTCCGCTCGCCATAAGAAGGGCTGGAAAAGACTCGTTGAGAATCACATGGTCCAATCACATGAGGCCAAATATTTAAAAACAATATTGATTCACTAAGAACAAAAGTGCGAGGGTTTGGGGCGCACAGAGCTCCGCCCCAAGGATGATTTGACAAATTCCAATCAGAGCCCAGCCTCAGGTCACATGCTTTTCAAAAATGTACGCGCTACATAGACACTCGTTTGTCCGGCGCCCCGCGTACACCAACACAAATGAACGTGATACAGTTTAGATTTTTTTTTAATTGCAAATAAATTTTATTAAGAAATACAGCGGAATATTGTGACTAAAATTTCATTATTAAAATAAATAATTTTCATGTTAAATAATTAAATGCATTCTTCTCCGCCTAACTTTAAGGGGGGGCGGCGCCGATGTACGACGATGTATTTGGGAATATAATTTACTATTTAAGTTTCTATTCTGATGACAGTCTCCTACTTTGTTGTGTTCCTTGACAAAGGTCAACTAGTGACGTTTTTTTAAATTATTTTTTTTTATAAAAAAAATTTAACAGAACAAACAAACAAACAAACAAACAAAAAAGATCCCCGGAGGGATCACATACAGATATTACGTTCTTCTTATACAGTTGTTTTTATAGTACGAGTTACATTAGCATTACTCCCATATACACAAATACACATACATATACACATATACACATATGCATACACATATAAGGCCTCTGACCGGCTTTTGTCTTGTTAATGAGGTATTCTTCATGTAGGCTGGGGAGTTACACACACACACACCGTTTTAATCACCGGACTTCATAACGTACTAAGAATGATGGTGAAAAATAATGGAGAGACACAGTGGGAAATCTTTCACTCCCCACACACTACGTTTGTACTGAATTATCACTGTACACTGTACCTGTGTTTGTTAGGGAACTTGTTAATACACAGGACCACTGAACCACATATTGTGACGCTGGTGCTCTTCATGTGGGGTGAAGTACTATGGGACAAATAAGGTGGCATATCTCATGATGTTTAAATATTAGTGGCCAATCACCAAATGTCAAAATTAAATTGTTCCTGCAAATGTTTTTATAAGAAAAGTTCAATTTTCCTGGTGTAAGATGATTCGGATGGCTCTGTGCATCAAACAATGAATCAATCAATCAATCAAACCAACAAACAAACTAAAAGGTCCCTGAAACTCCAAGGCAAACCATGAGGATATACAGTATATTTTTTCTCTTGGTAATAAAAGTAATCTAACTAAAGGGTCCTTGTTGTGTTAAAATGTCCAAATCTTCTTATGTATTCTACTTGCCAATTATTATATAATTAAAAACATATTTTCTCTGTAGTAATACAGCAGAGATCTACAACAATTTATAATAGTAACACTTCAGATAGTCTTGCCTTATTGTAGGTGTTTTTCTACCAAAAGGCTCTCAAATAACATTAATTCAGATTACGTTTATAACCACTTGTTTCCTTTAATATTTATATCACAGCTACATAAAGATCTATTCATATCACAGTTTTTGATACATCACTAAAATTTAAATTGTTTTATTATCAAATTAATAGGTTATAAATGTATCTCAAGTGTTATATTTATTAATAAAACATTGACCTTTTATTGATGATCATATGTTTTCAATATATTTAATACCTTATATAATTTAACATTTTTAGAAATAACAGAAAATGGGAAGATACCAAAATGGAAAGGGAGCAAAAAAAATCACTAACCGCCAAAGGATGCTGAATCTGTTCCTACTGATGATGACACAAGTTTCATAAACACAGACATCGGACAGTGAATTGGAGGATGCAAATAAAACATGGCCATCATCAGACACTGACAGAGTAAAGCCACAAGTCCCAGATACAAGAGACTCCAAGCATGAACACATAAAAGAGAAAACAGTTACTTCATGGTGTAGAAGAGCCATGTGTCATGTGCACACACCCATCCGAGAGTCAGGTGGAAGACACATGCTGCAGTCCAACACTGGCCTCATCTGGTGCAGAAGTACTTTTCCTGAGCAAGACAACAGTGACATTGAACAAAAGAAAAAGAAATCAGAAATTGAGGCGAAAGAAACCAATAGGGCTGATAAACGGGACTGATTTACATGCCCAAAAAATTCAGGATTACATTGTACGTCACTAGGGGGCTCCACATTAAGGCTACTACCACTCAGTCAGGAGGGCCGAAGACTATCACGTGTTCCCTCCAAACCACGTGACGCCAGCCGACCGCATCTTTTCGAACTGCTCGCTCACGCGCCGTTGGGGGCGGAGTAACACACTCGGAGGACGGCGCTATCCGCTCCTTCCGCTCGCGTGAGCTCACAGACGCCCCTGATTGGCTGTAGAGCCGTGATTAATGTAGGAGCACTAAATACCTCTCATCCCGCCCCTCTGAGAGAGCTCGGCCAATCAGCTCTCTCTAGACCTCCGGCTGCGAGAGGTTACAGCACCACCCGGGATTCGAACTAGCGATCTCTGGATGATAGGGCGAGCGCTTTTACCACTGCGCCACTCGGAGACTAAAAATTTAATTTTGCATAATTTCAGGATGATTATGTTTGATTTTTATGTTTTTCCAATAAAGGCCATTGGATGTTACATCAGGGCCATACTTAACACTGAGAGAAAGGTGGAAGAATACAGTCTTAGGCACCCCTTGATAAATAACAGATTTTGGTGATTTATTAATTGAAAAGATGTGAACAGTCTCTCTTGGAAATGGAAAAAATGCACAATATTTTCAGCAACCATTGGTGCATAGTTACTTCTTATGCCATAAATTTAAGAGAGAAAAAATAAACATTATTATGGCACTGTGCAAAAGTTTGGGCACGCTAAGAGTTTCAGAGTCTCAGGTTCTTTTTCGTTAGATCTGATGCATGGCAACAGATGTCATTAGTAAATGCCAATTTCAAAGCTTTACAAATTCAGGTGAAACTCGAAAAATCAGAATATCGTGCAAAAGTTCATTTATTTCAGTAATGTAACTTACTGAAATAAATGAACTTAACCTAACTGTCATATATTAGTAATGAAACTAATATATGAGAGACTCATTACATGCAAAGTAAAATAGTTAAATCCGTGATTTGTCATAATTGAGATGATTATGTTGTACAGCTCATGAAAACCCCAAATCCACAATCTCAGAAAATTAGAATATTACATGCAATCAATAAAACAAGGATTGAACATAGAACACTATCGGACCACTGAACAGTACAAATGCGCATCTGTACTCAGTACTTGGTTTGGGCCCCTTCTGCAGCAGTTACTGCCTCAGTGCGTCGTGGCATGGAAGCTCTCAGCCTGTGGCACTGCTGAGGTGTTATGGAGGACCAGGATGCTTCAATAGTGGCCTTCAGCTCTTCTGCATTGTTCGGTCTCATGTCTCTCATCTTTCTCTTGGCGATGCTCCACAGATTCTCTATGGGGTTCAGGTCAGGCGAGTTTGCTGGACAATCAAGCACAGTAATCTCATGGTCACTGAACCAGGTTTTGGTGCTTTTGGCAGTGTGGGCAGGTGCCAAGTCCGGCTGGAAAATGAAGTCAGCATCCCCATAAAGCTCATCTGCAAAAGGAAGCATGAAGTGCTCCAGAATCTCCTGGTAAACGGCTGCATTGACCCTGGACTTAATGAAGCGCAGTGGACAAACACCAGCAGATGACATGGTTCCCCAAATCAACACAGACCGTGGAAACTTCACACTGGACTTAAAGCATCTTGCAGTGTGCGTGTGCCTCTCCATTCCTCCTCAAGACTCTGGAGCCTTGGTTTCCAAATGAGATGAAAAAGTTGCTCTCATCAGAAAAGACGACTTTGGACCACTGAGAACAGACCAGTTCTTTTTTTCTTTAGCTCAGCTAAGATGCCTTTGACGTTGTTTGTTGTTCAGGAGCAGCTTGACAAGAGGAGTACGACATTTGAAGCACATATCCAGTGTGTGGTGGCTTTTGATGCACTGACTCCAGCCTCAGTCCACTCCTTGTGAAAGTCCCCAACATTTTTGAATGGCAATCCTCTCCAGGCTGTGGTCATCCCTGGTGCTCCTTTTTCCTCCACACTTTTCACTTCCACATAACTTTCTATTAATGTGCTTTGATACAGCAGGATGGGAACATACAACTTCTTTTGCAATTACCTTTTGAGGCTTTCCCACCTTATGGAGGATGTCAATTATGTTTTTCTGCCCAACTGTCAGGTCAGCAGTCTTTCTCATAATTATGCTTCCTTGAGAGACCATTTAAAGGCTCAGGAACCTTGCAGTTTCCACCGTGAGAAATGTAATTAAGAGATTGTAGTTCAGGGGAACTGTGGAGGTAAAGATGAGATCTGGAAGACCAAGAAAACTCTGGGAGAGAAGAGAACTGCTCGTATGCTGGTCAGAAAGACAAATCAAAAGCCCCATTTGACTGCAAAAAGCCTGCAGGAAGATTTAGCAGACTCAGGAGTGGTGGTGCACCGTTCCAAGAGCTTCATGGAAGAGTCAGCAGAAGAAAATCTCACCTGCGTCCCATCATAAAATCCAGCATCAGAAGTCTGTAACAGAACATCTACAGAAGCCTGATGGTGGACTGATTAAGTTAAATGTTAAAAGTGCTGTGGATTGATGAAGTTAAAATAGATCTCTGTGGTCACAATCAGCAAAGGCATGTTTGGAGAAAAAAAGGAGCAGCATTTCATGAAAAGATCACCTGGACAACTATTAGGCATGGGGGTGGAGCTATCACGCTTTGGGGTTGTGTTGCAGTCAGTGGCACAGGAAACATTGCACGGGTGGAGGGAAGAATGGATTCCACTAAATACCAGCAAATTCTGGAAGCAAACATCAGACCATCTGTAAAAAAAAAAAAAAAAAAAAAAGAAGCTGATTCTGAAAAGAGGAGCTTCTACAACAGGACAATGATCCTAAACATATCTCGAAATCCACTATGGAAAACCTCAGGAGACACAAGCTGAAGGTTTTGTGACGTCCATCACAGTCCCCTGATTTAAACATCATTGAACAGTTGTGTGTAGATCTTAAAGAGCCGTGCATGCAAGACAACCAAAGAATATTACAGAACTAGAAGCCTTTTGCAAGGAAGAATGGGAGAAAATCCCAAGTAAAAGAGCTGAAAGCTGGATATAAAAAGCGTTTACAAGCTGTGATGTCTGCCAGAGGAGGCGTTACTAAGTACTGGTTATGTAGGGTGCTCAAACCTTTGCACAGTGCCACAATAATGTTAATTTTTTTTTTATATTTGTTCGATTTATGACATAAGAAGTAACTATGCATCAATGTTTGCTGAAAATATTGTAAATTTTTTTCCATTTCCAAGAGTGTGTGTATGATGTTTCCTGTTTGTGCGCAGCTACTTTTCCCCGTGTGAGAACTCTCCTTCTCCTGTATTTTGCAAACTAAAAGCTAAAGCTAATGCGCACAGGACTATGGGACTGAGGACACAGAACCGTGCCGGATTCAGCTCCAGGACTTATCATGATGGAATATACAGTGAATTATAGCGTGATAACTGTATAATTCTCACTAAACTTGCAACTGGACACACTTACCAGGTAATGTTTAATGTAAAATATTAATCAGATGTTACTGTTTTAGGCACTAATGATAACTTTGTAGCAGCGCTAATGCTATTGGAGTGTTTGCCGAGTGTAAATGTCAGTGATTAAAAGGAATAAAAGTCTCGTTTAGACCATTAAACACTGATGTAAACCATCGGCTCCATGGCGTCTCTGTAATATACATCCACACATGGAGTTATAAGCAAGCGACTATCACAATGCTAACCGCTAGCGCTTAGCATAGGGCTGTGGTACTCAAAGTGTGGGATGCCCACTAGTGGGGGACACAGACATGACGGGTGGGACTAATTCATGCTTCCTGATTTAATTGCTACTATTAAATTTCGGCTTGAGGAACTTATAGAAGTGACATGCAACCAAATGCATAAAAAGTCTATAGATGTTTAAAGTTCTTTAATAATCACAGACGGACATACTGAAATAGCTAAAAACTACAGTGTAATGCCATAGAAGAAAAAGAAACTATGAGGTGACCAACATGTCATATTTTGTGTTCATTGGATTAAACAAAAAAAATTTTATTTTTAGTTATGTTATGTTTTGCGTAAAACATGCATGTATAAAAACATTAATATTCATTATTATGATTGAGTTTTAGCTGTGAACAGTACTTAGAAATGTGGTTCTCACACATTTATGAGCTCTATTGCTCTCTGTTAATAGGCGCCTGAGAGAGATTCACACATTACTCAGTCCGGCTTTACCTCCGGCAGATCCGCATCACATCTGCCGTGAATCCAGTTTGGAGGCTTCTGTATCTACATGGCAAGATGGAGATGAGCTGAGGAAAGGTGATGGCGTTCGGTAACTCTGGTCATATGCACACACACACACACACACGCACGCAGAGAGAGAGAGAGATGGAACTTCTTCAGACCCTCTGAGGTTTGTCACATTTTATGTTTCAGTTAAATCTCAAAATGGATCGTCTATCAATCAATTAATCCCTCCTCTAAACACTGAATCTAACACAGCAAGGTGAATGAGATGGAAATGCATATTTTATAACAGAAATGTTGTAATATAAATAATTCATCGAAAAATGAGAAAAGATTATTATAGCACTCCAAATTTATTGAAAAATAAATGAAATCAAAGAAAAACATTTGCGTACATAGATGATCTTAAATGGGTGGATATCTAAAATCTACTAGATGATAAGATTTTTTTTTATAGAGGTTAAGCTGATTCTTGTTAACATTATTAAGTTTTTCTTTGAACTATGCTAAATTGCTAAATCTAAAATAATAAAAGAAACAAACAAATTAAATACAATTTCCCAAAGCCTTTTTACTTTAAAATCAATATTTGTTGTTGATTTAATCTAGCAAGCTAAAATATGGCATGTCTTATCATCAAAATTAACAATTAAAAGCCCTTAACCCTAAAATCAACAGCATGTTAGCTAACTAGTTCTTAACTGGTGGCAGAGGAACATCAGCAGGGGGATTCGGATCATCATCAAATCTCATGTCACGGCAGAAGAGGACGTCTTCCTTGCCAAATCCGAGCTTGTACTGCCAGAAGTACATTTTTGCATGAGGTTGCAGATTCAGGCTCACTTTTTCTTCCATCTCAGTTGCCTCCTCCCAGGTCTCGTTTTTAGTGTTGACACTGCATCCTCCGTATTCTGCTGATGCAGAGAACTGGAATTTGACAATCGCTTCAGTCAGAACCCCTGACTGATATGTTGCACCCATCGATATTTTCCAGTTGTGCTCTATGCTGGATGACTTGGATTTGATGACGCCCACCTTCCGGGTCATCGTCTTTTCCCAGCTTACGGGAGTTTCTGAATCATTAGAAATCGTCTTAATGAGCTCCCATTTTCCGAATGCCGGGCCCTGTGTTTCAGCCAGTCCTCCAGGAAGGAAGTTCAGTACATCTGGGTGAATTGAGTAGGTGCTTGCATTAGTATCCTTGTTAAGGTTATTAGTTTTGTGGTATTGGATCCCCCACTCACCTTTCGGCTTGAGAAAATAAGAGTAGCTTTTTGTACCCCAGTAGTACAGGCCATCCTTGCAGTTGGGATGCAGTGGGTATTCAACTGCATTACTGTCTTGGTTCATATTGGAGGTTCGGCGATACACACCTCTGCTCTTGAAGATTATGTAGAAATTTCCATAAGCAGACAGATAGTGGTCACCCCCTCGACAGTTTGGGTGGAGGTCAGACACCACAGCATCCATATCTCTGCTCATATCGGACACACGACGATAAATGTTGCCTTTGATGATATAAAATGTGTTGTCATCAAGGGCAAGATAGTGGTCTCCACCCTGACACGAGGGGTGCAAGCTGTAAACAGTGAGACCGAGGCCTTGATGGAAATTTGTTGAGTACATGTAACAGCCGAGATCAGAACGAATAATATAGTAATTGTCATCTACGCCACAGAAGTCAACACCTTTGGCTTTGCTTCTTGGGAGGATCCCAGCCATCTTCTTTTTCATAAAAAAAATAATAAAATAAAATAATGTAGTAATAATTATATATAATTTACTAAGCCAGACAATATGATGTGGAAAAAAAAATATTATCAGCTACACAAACAAGCAAACATAAACCATGAACATGTGCTTTTCTAAAATAGTCAAGAGAAATATGAATCACGGGGAGGTGGTAAAAAATACAGCAGAAAATTTTACAGAGATACTTACAGATAAGCTGGACTGTAAAACACAGTGATGGACAGACCTTTCCAATAGTAAGGAGGAAAAAGATGACAAGAGTTTCTCTATACATACAGTACAGAAAACATTATCTCCACCTGCTTGAACTTTTACCAACCAATAAAAGCTGGAGCACTTAAAAGCCAAGCCCTCTGAAATCTAACTGATTTTGGCCAGACACCAACAATCACTCTTCTAATAAAGCTAAACACACATTTCCATCTGTCCTAAGAATGCCATGTCAACTACTAAACAATAACTGTGTATGATGTCTTTCTCTGGAAAATGTTGCACAAGTCTACACACGTCTGTGAGTCTTTGCACTTCCAGAGAAAAGGTTCATGAACAAGTTCATCTGGTTTCCCACATGATTTAGGACTTTCACAAATACTCAGTTTTAATGTTTTATCAGATTTGGACATTTTCGGGAATTTGGACATTCTCACAACATTCTCACAACATTCTCAGGAATACAGGAACAATATTATTTATTTAGAAAAATGTTTCAATCCAGAACAGAAATCTTCTGTCTGGGCTGTGAGGGAACTGAGGAGCTTTATGATACAACATGTATATACATATGAATTGTGTATGAATTGACTGAAGGCACAATGAAACAGAGTAAACGTGCTTTCACACTGAGGTCTGGGAATCATCAGAACACTCGACCTCAGGACCAGTTGATTTTTGCAATGGTTCAAAGCTCTGGAACTCATCCGTGGACCACTGCAAAGGTAAGCAGCAAGCGTGATATGTGATCATTCTCTTCAGTGTTATCTGTTTGAGGGTTTGATGTTTCAGGCGTGTGTTGATTATCAGTTACAGAGTTTTGTGAAACGTTGACAGGGGGATCGAATAACTTAACCAGGTTGTCATTTAACATTATAAGACTTTGATTAAGATCATGAAACAAATCTGGAGGAGGTATTGGTTCTTGAGATGTTTCTGGAGATGTGACGTTACTGATGGGGTATTGAGGAGAAAAGGTCAATGTTTCATTCAAACTATTGACTGCGTCGATTAAATAAGGATTTAACTGTGTAGATGCCGGTTGATCATTTAGGCTATTTTGCGACATTAATAAATTACGATTTAATTTAAAAAATATTTCCTGTTGCGTTGTTGGTGTATCGGATGCATTTTGAAATGTATTTTGACTGGAAATGTCACTTTGACTAGCAGCATGGTGGGGTGGTGTTAAATTTTGATTTAACCGGTTGATTACAGCGGTTAGGAAAGGGTTCAGGGCTGTGTACTCATCATCGGTTCTGATTTATTTATTGTTCCTCTCTACGTCCGAAATGTTGTTAGAACGTTTCTCTGCCATAGTTAATATGAAATCTCCTTAACAATTCTACAATACTAATAGCACACCTACTCAACGATCCTAGATTATTATGCAAATTATTATGAAAATCCACTTCTACATCACCGCCATGTCTGACGCTGCTCGCACCTAACAAAGAAAATTAAATAGTTTGAGTTTTTGCACTCAGAGGATGTCTGACAAAATATATATATATATATATATATATATATATATATATATATATATATATATTTAAAAAAATATATATATATATAATGTTAGCATAGCATAACAGAGTTGATAGCAGCGTCGTCTATGGCGAAACTAGGTACGTCAGGCCGAGTTCAGAGCTACTGAAACCCCGGATCAGACTGCAGAGCATTTACGGCAACAGGCAGAAGTAAGGGCTGGCAAAACATTGGAGCAGTGTGAGGAGCAGCAGCAAGTTGACCGCACATGGAGTAATGGTAGAACGCAGGCATCAGGATCAGAAATCAGACATCAACAGTATGAATCCATGGACCAAACTTGTCCAGACTGGTTGAGATGGTGTAATGGTGGGAGAATGTTTTCTTGGCACACTTTCAGATCTAAAATAACCTATTTGAATGGATTCTTCCAGCATAATATGTCACAAAATCAACCATGTCTCAAACTGGTTTCATGAACATGACAATGCGTTCAGTGTTCTTAAGTGGCCTTCCCAGTTACCAGATCTGAATCCAGTAGAAAACCTTTGGGGTGTGATACAATGAGAGATTCATAGTGTGACAGTGAAAAACATGCATCATGCAATCATCTCAACATGGACCTGATGGTTTCTAACACCTTTTGGAATCAGTGCCTTGATAAATTGAGGCTGTTCTGAGAACAAAATGAGGCTCTAACCAGCATTAGCATTAGTTTTATAATAAAGTGTGCAGTCAGTGTATGTACAAGGGGTGTTCCAGTCAACCCAGGACTTTTAATTGTGCAGAATAACAACATAGTTATGAGAATAAAGCTTCTATTAATTCTCTATTTAATCCCATTGTATTTTAATGCACTAATCACAGCATTTCATTTATGCTTGGACACTATCAACATAGAAAGGCTTTTTGCTTAATGTCTTCTTGCTTTATATCCGTAACACTTGCCTCCCAGGAACACCTTTAATATCTTGATTATGTGGAAATCATTTGGAGGGACGTCAGGACTATATGGGGAATGTGGCAATAACTCCCAGCAGAGTTCCTGTAACTAGCAAGTGGAGTTTGTGAGTAATTGTGTGTACAATTCTCCACAGACAGATGCATTTCTTCTGATAGTTGGTGACAAGTTATCTGTTGATTTTAAGAGATCCGGCATTCCACTGGCTGAATGTTCAAAGGAACGACTGCAGTGGGCTCCGAGCCACCTCACTTGGGATTGTCATTCATGGACTGACAGCCTTCTTTAAAACATTTGCACTAGTTGTACATTTTGTGTGACTAAGAGTCTCATCACCGTACTGTCCTTTAAATCTTTTGTAAATGGGGTGCATTTACATTTGGGGCAAATGTACCTCAGGGGTTAAGGTGTTGGATTACAGATTGGAAGGTCCAACCTTCCAGATTGGAAGTTCAAACCACAGCACTAGAAAATTGCCACTGTTGGGCCCCACTGTTTGGTGCCACTAATGAGAAATGTAGAATTCTCTGGATAGGGAATCTGCCAAATGTAATTATTAATCACGAGAGCCAGTCTGATTTGAATCCCCTCACTGAGGGGTCAGCATAGCAGACGATCAGATCCACATAACAACCTGGCACAGGTTTTTACACCGGATGCCCTTTCAGACACAACCCTTCTATTTTATCCAGGCTTGGGACAGGCACTGCACTGGGTAGTATGGGGTGTGGCAACCCACCAACAGCGGGGCTCGAACCCAGATCCTTAGAGCCTCAACCGCCTGAGTTACCACTCCCCGTCATAGTTATAAAGATTGTGTTCTTTAAAACATTACAAATGTAATAACTAATAAATCGCTGTTGTATGAGATATAATAATTAATAAAAGTTTCAGTGTGTGCTGTAATGACCACTCCTCCCGAGACGTCGCCTACCCAACGGGTTTTTTTTTCCCGCAGATCTGGCAACCGGGCTGTATGGGCTGGGTACGGAGCAACAGGCTGGAGCCTATAGTATAACTTTGACCACTCAACTTGGACTATTTTATTCGGGTGAAAATTCGATACGCTCGTCGCGTAGAGAAGCTCAAGTCGGTTCTTTATTGGTTGTGAAAACGTAGGTCGTTGTACCGTCAACATATTAAAACGGTAAAGTTAGCTAGCAGCCTCGACGTCTGTTTTGTTGTTGTTTGAGCTAACGTTAGCTAGCAGTGGCTGCCCTGGAGTTGATAGTCAGATAACTTCGGCTTACTGCGCTTTAGGTGGAGTTTTACAAACGAAATGAACGCCGTTGAGAAAATACTTTCCGGAAAGCTACCAACTAATTGTTTTTGCCATATGAATGTCTTCAACATTCACTGAGCTATGATGCTCCCGAGGAAGAAAAGCAAGAACGAAGCGTCCAAACCAGCCGAGGTCCAGGGGAAGTATGTGAAGAAGGAGACTTCTCCTCTGCTCAGAAGTGAGTCTCTCAGATTTACAAATAGCTTCCATATGAAAAACCTGGGGTTTAAATATTTAGCTTTTTTTTTTTCCAGGAGCACTTTAGATATCTTTATCTATGTGCTCTTTTTATCTTTATATACAGTTTACAGAATCTTTTATACATCATGTATCAGAGCGGTTACGAAGCTCAAGGTTTATATTGTCTTTTTATATATTTTTATAAAATTTATATCTTAAATATAGTGCTATGTTTAAGATGTTTGCACATTATTATATTTGTAATATTGTTCTTCATAACACTTCTCCGGTGACATCCTCAAACCCAAAGTCAGTTTACTTCCTATCTAGATCACTGACAGTACAAAGTCAAAAACTGAAGGATAAGAGCATATTTCCTTCACTGGTTGCCTTTTTTTTTCTTCTTTTTTTCTTCTGCACTGAGGGATTTCACTGGCCTGAAATGCTGGACTGGTATTGGATTGGAGTTGACATTTTTCCATCCATTAAACCCAGTTGTTTAATACGGTAAAAGTGTGTGGTGTTAACTGATATAAAACAGATCATCTGCATGAACCTAGGTTGTAATCTGTGTTAAAACTGATTGTGATAAATAGGTAGGTACTTTATTGATCCCGAAGAAGATTCAAGGATAGGTTTGTAGTTGGTTACACTGTTCTTACGAACTATGTGTAAGATACTGTATGCAGTATCTTACACATAGTTCGTAGCGATACGGTAAATGTGAGAGCTGACTAAAGTTACCCATGCAATGCTAAAACTAACAAGATATATATTTTAATATATATATATATATATATATATATATAAGCATATGTCGCAAATAAAAAGTAATTAAAAAGACAGAAATTAAATAATACTAATAAGTGAAATGAAATGAAATGCAATTTTATTTAATTTTTTTTTTTTTGATTTTTCCCCGATTTTCTCCCTAATTTAATCGTGTCCAATTCCTCCCCGTCACTAGGGGGCTCCCACATTAAGGCTACTACTACCATTCAGCCATTCAGCTACTACTTCCATATCATGTGTTTCCTCCGAACCACGTGACGCCAGTTGACCGCATCTTTTTAAACCGCTTGCTCACGAATCGTTGGGGGCGGCGTAACACACTCGGAGGACAGCGCTATCCGCTCCTTCCGCTTTCGTGAGCTCACGGACGCCCCTGATTGGCTGTAGACCCGTGATTAATGTGGGAGCACTAAATACCTCTCATCCCTCCCCTCTGAGAGAGCTCGGCCAATCTGCTCTCTTTAGGCCTTCCGGCTGTGAGAAGTAACAGCATCACCTGGGAATGGAACTAGAGATCTCTGGACGAGCGCTTTACCACTGCGCCACTCGGAGGCCCAGCAATTGTATTTTGTATTTCTTTTTTGTAATTAATTTTTAACTTGTGTATGTTTGAATTAAAGGTAGTTTAAATTTTGTTGGTCGGCATGGGAACTTATTGGATAGCACTGTGGCCTCACACCATCAGGGTCGAGGGTTCTATTCCCACCTCAGGTCTTTGCATGTTCTCCCCGTGCTTGGTAGGTTACCTTGAGGTACTCCATTTTCCTCCCATAATCCAAAGACATGCAGGTTAGGTTAATTGGTTTACATTTTACATTTACATTTGGCAGATCCTTGTGCCTGAAATTTCCTCGAATAGTCTACAGGCTTAAGCAGCCTAGCAGATGAATGATTGAATGAATGATATTTTAGTTCCTGTATAATCCTCCAGAGGATGCACTCTAAACTATTCACCCATTGGCAGGTAGTACAGCATCCTGTATGGTAAATTCTGAAAAGAATTTCATATAAAATCTGGATATTATTATTATTTGTTGTGATGCTTATCGAATCGCTAAACAAACCGAATCGGCACCTAGATATCTAGGGTGTTCCCTGTTGAATCCCAACCACACTTTGATGTCACTTTTTAAATATAAATAATAGATTTTATTCAGCTAGCAGCTTTCAACCTTCTGCAAATTTTCCCCCAGATCTAATGCCCTCCTTCATCCGTCATGGGCCAACAATCCCACGGCGAGCAGAGGTGCCGCTGTCAGAAGCCCCAGCCGTACCCGGTGCAAGTGTGTACCCGCTGAGTCCTTCGGCAGGGACAGACGCAGTTGGACGGAAGAGCTTCTTGCGTAATGCAACACCCCGACCCCAGCATGAGGTTTCTCGTCGGGACAGCCATCGTCTGTCTGCGCCAACATACCTTCCACGTTCGCTCCCTGATCTTCCTCACGACTACTCCTCTTCCACCCCTTCATTCATCAGTGATGGTGGACCGATTGTTGAGAACGGAGATGTGGCCCGTTACTACTATCCCCCTGAGGCGTACTACGATAACCAGCCCAGGCGCACACGCCGACCCGATCACTTCCATGACGACTACAGATATTACGAGCACAGCGAACTCAATTATCAACGAGGTCCTACGCAGCCTCAGACGTCCCAGCCTCACAGTCGCCCCCCTGCAGGTAAGAGCAGTTAGTTTACTCAGCCTACCTCTGCCTAATGTAACTGAAAGGAGAGATTACATGATAGCAGGCTTTTCTATATTAAGAGACATGACAATATACAGGATAATATCAGTGACAGAGTATTTACTAAAGCAAGTGTTTATACATCAGAGCAGAACCTTAAAGCCACGTTAAAGTCAGAGTCATGTCTGAGTCAAGCCTTGAGTAATGATATACGTATCCCTGGCCTTATTTATAACCTTAGATAAGTCTAAGTAAACAGCTTCATGCTGAGCCAGAGTAACACTGGATAAATCCATATTATGTCACAGCCGTTTATGACGAATGGAATGTTGTAGATATTGCTCAATGGTATGCAGTACTTAAAAATAAAAGGCAAATATGCATAGTTCTATCAGATTCAGCAGTCATATGATTAGACTTGCTCAGAATAAATGCTTGGGGCTGTTGGTAATATGACATCAGTGTGGGAGGACCGTGCTAAACAAATCTTTGTCAGCAGTATACACACACGCACACACATCTATTTTCTCAACATTATTGTGCAACTGATGACCATTTCATTGGAGAACCTTTTTTGTGTGTATGTAATCACCAGGATGCAGTTGGAGAGCTTTTGCACTTGTGCTAGGGTGAGCATATAACACAGGTCCACATTACTGTGCAGAGAAAGTGGAGTACAGTTTTGTAGATTCACATAATTTGTAGCTATAATGGTAATGTATATGAGGAGAGGTCAGTCTTGGGGCCTTACTGAGCGGACTTGTGTGAAAGCAGCTGGCTGGTGATGTGTCATGGATGGTGTAAGCTTGGTGCTCTTATCTGTGCTAGTGTTTTAACCGAGTTGAGTGTAGTTTGTCTGATCGTGTGTATGTGTGTGTGTGTGTATGTGTGTGTGTGTGTGTGTGTGTGTGTGTGTGTGTGTGTGTGTGTGTGTGTATGTGTGTGTGTGTATGTGTATGTGTATGTGTGTGTATGTGTATGTGTATGTGTGTGTATGTGTATGTGTATGTGTATGTGTGTGTGTGTGTGTGTGTATGTGTGTGTATGTGTGTGAGCTTTTAATGTGAGCTTTTGCATTAAGCAGTTGTCTCCACCCAGTTAAATAACTGACACATGCCAAAGACATCAGCTATGCTGCTATAAATACACACTATACTTATCCATCGCTCTCGTTCTCTGTCTCAGTCTCCCTCTTCAAGCCCAGGTCAGGTTTTCTCATGAACCACGTTGCTCAATGTTTCCACACTTCTGTTGTATGTATTTTAAAATCAGAATACTTCAGTAGGACCTTATAAACTTTCTTAATAAATGCCTGTAGGTCGTGTATGATTGGTATGAGCTAGGCGCACTTATCTGTACTACTGTTGTAACTGAGGTGAGTGAAGTGTGTCTGGTGTGTGTGTGCATGCTGATGCAGTCCTGGTAGTCAGCTCCGCATATTTGCCCCAGCTCTAATTTACCTCAATCTATCAAGAGTTAGAGTGTATAAACTAAGAAAGGATTGTGTGGGGCACTAGTGTTGAGGAAGGTGTTGAAGGTATCACACACTGTGATGATGCAGTTTTTCATTGCTGGTATAAATAATAATGCCACAGGTAGAGACTAATTCATGTGTTGCCTTATGGTGTGATGTACTGTGGACAGGGTTAGACAAAATAAAGGTTTAATGTATGAATAAAGGAACTCCTCTTCAGCCATATATTCTAATCACTCCATGGTCATATTTTATTAATTATTCTATGTTGGGGGCCTTTTCCCCCTTTTTATTCTAAGTAGCTTTGAAACTTGTCCAGTGCCATGCTAATGGGTGTGACATCGCTTTACTGGCAAGCTAGCCAGTCAGCGTTGGTCAAGGACCATCTACAACTGACAAGAAAAGTAAATGGGCAAACAAAAAATCTTTGACTTTTTCTCACTTCCTGTATGAGACTACAGGGAGTGCACAGCTAACCAAGTTAAAATCAGCATGGCTGCATTAGTTCACCTGGTTATTTGACATATATTTTGCGTTTAGATGCCAAAGACCTGTAAAGATTTATGTTTTTGATGTACTATAGAATCTCGCGAATATGGCAAAAACATGCTCTCTGGTATGGTCAGCCATTTGTCGCAATGAAGCTGTGGGAACATGATTTATTTTTCTACATTCTAGAACTAGATATTTTCAATACAGTGAAATAACACATATGGCATTAGGTAATTAAGTGACAACAGTTATTTTAAGAAACAAATGTCAGCTGTTTTGGAATAGTTCTTGCAAGAACAATATTGTCAAGTGCATTTGCAAAAACCCTTCAAGCACCATGATGAACCTGGCACTCATGAAGATCTTCTCAGGAAAGCAAGACCAACACTTGCCCACTTTAATTAAACATGACCAAGTTACAGCACCTCAGATAATCAGAGTTTTTATGAAGGCTTTACAGAGCATATGTAGCAGACACATTTCAATATCAACTGTTCGAATGAGATTAATAAATATTTTAGATGCTTTCAGTATTGTTTTACAGTGTAGAAAGCAATACATATCAGGAAAGACCATGGAATTAGAGGATGTGTCCAAACTTATGGCTGGTGGTGTACATCTGAGAAAAAGCCAACACATTAACAGAGTGATAGACAGTAATGTTATGTATCCTGTATCAGAAAAGAGCTAGAGATTTCTAGAAATTGAGTTCCAAAAACTCTACCCTTTCTCAAAGGATCACTAAATTAGTCTTCGGGTCATCAAGCTCATCTTGGCGAAGTTAAAGCTTCAGCTGAAACTGGACTGCCTCCTCAACACATTCCTTATACGCAGCAAAAATCACTAGTATATGTATTATAATCATAAAACTCACTAGTGTGTATCATAATACAGTATGCTGATGAGTCCAAACATTTTGGTTTTTATTCAATCCAACAAGGGACAGGTAAGCATTTTAATCAAGAGAGCAATCAACATGTAAACCTTAGCATGAATTTGATTCCTTTTACAATCTGTATCCTGCCAAATCCAATGTGGTGGGTTGGGGGAAAATAAAACAGCTCTGTGTAGAATCTATTCAAGTAATATTTTGAAACAAATCGGTCAAGTGCTTCATTGCATCCTCTGTTCAATTAGGAAATGGCAGTTATGTAAAACTGGTAGTAAATAATGCTTTTTTGCATTTTGGTCCTCAACGCATTGCTGAATTCAGGCTCCATATCGACACTTCATGCAGTCTGATCAACATTTGTTTTGGGGGGGACTTTGTAGATAAACAGTTACTTAATGAAGAGAGCCATGCTATCTGTACTTCTAGACAGTGTTATGTCAAGACAACAGTGGCACAGTAATGAAGATTCATGAAAGCCTATGAATGAAATTATTAGCTTTTCTCTTCACTGGCATTAAAGCATACAGAGTGAATCATGATGACGGTGGATGGATGAATAAAGCCAGACCATAAAATCACATTCTGAAAGATCTGGCACTTCATCAGTTTGACTGGATACACTGCCCTGTTATCCTGTTACACCATCTAACACTTAGGCCAGTCAGATGGTAACAAAGTTAATGTAAACTTGTTGTGTGAAGACATATCCTGGTTGAAGGTAAATTGGACAGGTTCAACTGTCCTGAACTGCCATTTTATTTTTCATTGAAGTGTTTCAGTTGTGTTTTAAAATTATCATTCAGATTCGTCATGAAAAGAATGAATATAGTTGCAGTGTGTCTGTGTATTAGAGCAAGAAGGAATGTTCTCCTTCTGCAGTAGGAGGAGAGGAGCATGGTTTTCCTCACATTCCATCCCTGCCGAGGACTTACACACACACACACACACGAAAAAAAATGCTCATTGACGTGCACAGTCTCACCCAACTGCAGAATTTACCATCATAGAAGGCAAAATCCTCTGACAGTGTGTAGCTTTTAGTTTCTTACATGTTGTGTAGTTCAGTGTATTTCACTGCTGCACAATAATATCGGTTTGAAAACTTTTGGCACTCCTTTGATTGACTGTAAACTGTAACACACTCCCTGTCTCAAGGCTCTGTTTCTCCTCTCTCCCTTGTTTTTTTTTTTTTTGGTCAGAATGATGAGAAAATTCCTACTCAGAAATGGCTCTTACTCCCAGAAGACTTGGACACACACACACACACACACACACACACACACACACACACACACACACACACACACACACACACACACACACACACACAGAGACTCCTATCCCTTTGGAGGGTCTACTAAAACAGCCCAAAATCCTATAAACAGCAGCAGATGTTCAATTACACATGTAGCTTTCCTGTATTATCTGCCCTGATAACAATAGCTTAAAGGAAGGAGGGGGAAAAAACACTAAATTTTGAGGTTTGAAACAATGTGCCTTTCTTGTGTTCACAACCAGGTCATCATCCATGGCGAGTATAAATGTTGTACTATTATTCTGTCAAAGAATAAATATAAACAACATAAACCATAATGCTAGAATATGTAGCATTCCTGTATTAATATCACTGCTGTTTATTATTTGTGTGTGTGTGTTTGTGTGTGTGTTTGTGTGTGTGTTTGTGTGTGTGTTTGTGTGTGTGTTTGTGTGTGTGTGTGTGTGTGTGTGTGTGTGTGTGTGTGTGTGTGTGTGTGTAGCTATTGGACGCATGCAGGCAAAGTCTCTAGGCAATCTGGCGAATTTGAGTGGAGAGGAGCCCGCCCTCCCACCTGGCTGGACAGTTGATTGGACGATTCGAGGCAGGAAGTACTACATCGATCACAACACAAACACCACTCATTGGAGTCACCCACTGGAGAGGGAGGGGCTTCCACCTGGCTGGGAGAGGGTGGAGTCTGCAGAGTTTGGAGTCTATTATGTTGACCACATCAACAAACGGGCCCAATACAGGCACCCGTGTGCTCCCAGGTGTGTGTGTTGTGGCTAAATGAAATAAAATTTTTGTTTGGCACGTACACTACAGCGGCGGAGCAAACTGTTCCATTGTAGTCTTGCGCCTACTTGGCAGAGCTGTTAGCATAAAATTTCTGTTAAACAACAATGATCTGTGGCTAGTGATTCAAATCATTTTACGAGGTGGAACGGTTTCACTGAGGTTCACACTCCTGTATTGATGGTACTGGCATTCAGAAATCTCCCTGGGAAACAGTGCAAAATTGAGTGGGGGGGGGGGGGTGTGGTGTGTGTGTGTATATATATATATATCCTCTATAGATATACATGTTTTTAAGATTTTTATTCTCTGGATTCTTTGAAATAATTTTTTATTTAAAAATACAGTCTGATTTTATTATAATTTCTGAAGCTTTTTTCCACTCTGGCTCTAATGTGTTTTATTCATTTTCCATTTGCCCTGGCCATCAGCGTTCCACGCTATGATCAGCCTCCACCTCTACCTTTACCAATCACTTACCAGCCCCGTCCCCCAGAGCGGAATCAGCCAGTGCTGGTTCCAGCAAACCCCTACCACACTGCCGATATCCCAGACTGGCTGCAGGTCTACGCCAGAGCACCTCTTAAGTAAGTTCACATACATGAGATGCTTGCTCACTAATGAGCTGGGTTAATTTGGTCATTTCAGCAGCCTCCTAAAGGCATAAGGGTTTTTTCTGTGCATGTAGGCCTTAGGTCCCGTAGCCCATATGGCCTTTTCTCTGTTTTGTTTTTTTCTACACTAACACAACATTGTTGGTCAAAAACTGAACTAAATTCTGTATTAAAACTACATTTTATAAATATAAAATCAAAATGAAAAAAAAAAAAAGATAAAACTTTGCTGTCCCATAAAGACCAACCTAAAAGTTTAGATACCAAAAAGTTTAGAAGACTTCACCATGTTACCTAAATAGTTCCTTTTACAGTAGTGTAGGGAAAATGCCACAGCTGCATTATATATATATTTTTATTTATTTATTTATTTATTTATTTATTTTTTACTAACCAGTCTCAGTGTATTGTCATTCTGGATTATTTGTCACATGCATCACTCATTATCACTTTTGTTCAGCTTTTTTTATTTTCCAGTGAATAATTTATAGTCTGCTTTGGAAATTATACACATTGACATATTACTTTGTTGAAAAGGAATTCTTCATACAAACCAAAGGAAAGTTGAAACTATGCATAAAAAGATAAAATCATGTGTTTTTTTTCCACTGGTAGAAAATTGGTAGTGACGTCAGCCTGTGGAGCTAATCATTTGTATTTGTCAACTCACTTGCAAAAACATTGGGCAAGTCCTAATTTAGAATGGGCGGCATGGTGGCTTAGTGGTTATTACTGTCGCCTTGCACCTCCAGGGTCGTTTCCTGCCTCTGTGTGCTTGGAGTTTTCATGTTCTCCCCGTGCTAGATACTTGGTGGGTTTTTTTCCCGTAGTCTGAAGACATGAACATTAGGTTAATTGGCATCCCCAAATTGCCCATAGTGTGTGAATGAGTATGTGCGTGTGCGTGTGTTTGCACGCTCTGCGATGGATTGGCACCCCGTCCAGGGAGTACCCCGTCTCCTCCCCTGGGATAAGCTGTATACAACCCTGTATACAGGACAAAACGGTATGGAGAATGAATGATTAAGTGATTTAGAATGTCACTTTCCTTTGCCAGAATAATTGCTCCATGTTGTGAACTTGGATAATAAAGTGTAGTACGAAATACAAAAGCTTCACACATGCTGAGCTCAGAGAATAAATAAGTGCGGTTAAAAAAATCAAGCTCTGTGTGAATGCTTGCTTTGAAAAAGGGCTAAATTTATAACCATCACTGCTCCATTGACTTTACAGCTACCATTTTTATACAGTCTTTTTGTAACTTCCTCTGTATCCTTTCATTTCCTGTCTCAGGTATGACCACATCCTGAAGTGGGAGCTGTTCCAGCTGATGGACCTGGACACGTATCAGGGCATGCTGAAGCTGCTGTTCATGAAGGAGCTGGAACGCATCGTTAAATCGTATGAAGCTTACCGTCAAGCGCTGCTGACTGAACTCGATATGCGCAAACAACGGCAGCAGTGGTACGCTCAGCAGCCGACCAAAAACTTCCCACACAACCTGTGAACTGCAGGAGATGCATCTGGAAACATACACACACACACACACACACACACACACACACACCTTAATATGTACACTACCAAGCCTTCATGTGCATCTGCTGCATCGTGTCTTAGCAGTGTACTGCAGTGTCAAGTTTGGGGGGGAACCTCCCCTTCTCCCTCTCCAAACGCACACTCACACTTGCACTCTGACATATAGCCGATGCTCATAGGGTGCTCTCAGAATACATGAGAATAAAAGTGAGGGCTGCACATCTCTGAGCAGTGTTTGTACAGCGGAAACGTTATTTTACTGCCTCAAAGATTTGGGTGTGTGGCTCAATTAATGGTCGATGAGTTTTCAATCATTTTCAGCCAAAATACTACAGTGACTGTTATCCTCTCTAGAAGACGCTACAGTGCCTTTTGGAAACATGGTCACTAGTGAACCATTTTCTTTTCCTCACAGAGCTCTTCCTGTGATTTGATTGCCCTCGGCCACTCAGCCTGTAGCACACTCTCTTCTACCTTGAGCCTATGGACAAGAAAACTTTTCTTTGGACTTTTCCTGACAACGACAATCTAGCCAGCTCGATATGTAAAAGATTTATGATTTATTTTCCCCCCAAAGGAATATGTCTTTATTTAAAGACTAGATTTTGTCAGCAGAAGCATCACATATGATGCAGGGTAAGTGTGAGCTCTTTTGGCTCCTAACTTTTTGTATGGCTATTTTTTCCATAATGAAATTATATATAAACATATATAAACTAAAAACCTCTCTGTGCTTTGGAGCAGCAGTATGTTTAAGTCTTTAATTATTGTGTGTATGTGTATGACAGAGGGTGAATGTTGGCATTGTGTGTGCATGATAGTTTTGCAGCATATGTTCCCAATTTTCAGTTTGCATATACACAAGCACTCGCATACGTCATATGACTTGATCTCAGCTTTTAAATTCTGTGTGTGTGTGTGTGTGTGTGTGTGTGTGGCTGACCACTATCTGACCTCACAACTCTGGTATAAACTAGCAGATCCTGCCAACTCAAGCGCGTGTGTCCCTCTTGGAGAGTAAGAAAGGGCTTTTACAGAGCATGATTTTCTCATGTGTTCTTCAGTGTAGCGTTTGTACATTTGTAAACATTAGCAACATTTTAAATAAGAACGCATTTTAAGCTAAAATGCATGCCAAGTTACATTTAAGTAAAACTTATGCTACTGTACAGAATTGATTTGTCATAAGAAATCAGTTGTAGGCAAAATCATGACTAGAAGTGTGCTGTTACAGGCAAGTGATCAATGATGGGACATTTTTTTTATTATTTTAAAAAATTATCCCTTTTCAAATAGCTGTATGCCGTTGTTGCCTTGCTTTCTCTTGATGTTAAAAGACGTCACATGTTTGTCTTTTAAACAGATTAATCATAAAAGACCATTCTAAGGACTTTCTTGTGACGCAAACTTTTACCTTTGACGATTAAAAGGCGCTGAAAGGCCTCAATCCACATTTTACAAAATTCTACAAGATCAGCAACTTTTTTTTTCTTTCTTTTTTTTAAATAAATTGAATATAAAGATTTTAAATTACTTTAATTGAACTCCCTATGACCTATATTAATATTCATTCATTCATTCATTCATTCATTCATTCATTCATTCATCTATACCGCTTATCCTGTATAGGGTTGCATGGGGCCGCTCACTCACGAACCATTGGGGGCGGCTTAACACACTCGGACATCGCTATCCGCTTCTTCCGCTTTCGTGAGCTCATGGACGCCCCTGATTGGCTGTAGAGCCGTGATTAATGTGGGAGCACTAAGTACCTCTCATCCCTCCCCTCCGAGAGAGCTCGGCCAATCAGCTCTCTCTAGGCCCAGCTAAGCCATTTCTACATGGGCTGAAATCAGTATATTTGTATGACTGTACAAGTCAAACCTTCAAACCAGTTAAACTTTTTATCATTCAAAATTTAAGTTATGTGTTTTTGCTTGCAGTAAAAAAGGGGGAAACAATTTGTGATTTTAGTCAATTCTGCTCCCAACTCGGGCATCTTTAACAAATTGAAATAATGAAGAAATATGCACTTGGATGTTTTGCAAAGACTAAAATCAGACACTTTAGCCAGGACCTGAATTTATGAGCTGTAGTGGATGGGATAAAATTTGCAGCATTTCCTGGCTCACAGCAGTCCATGACAACACACAGACGCACACACTGCAAACACTCACCTTAACAACGACTTGAGTTTTTAAACATGTAATATTTAATTCTTTTATAAATAGCACTGGATTCAACATAAAACAAGACACTTGTTACAAAATAAAACAGTATGAGTGTAACCCAGCCAGGATAGTGTTCCACAGCCATCAGCATAGTCTTCTCTGCTTTTTAGTGCTGTGTGTACGTGTGTGAATATTGTGTATGTACGGCAAGAACAGCAGTGTTTTAGATTATGTTTATTTATAATGAACCCCTAACTGTGATGGATCTGTCATCAGAGCTTAAGCTCATTCACCACAACACATATACACTTTAGAGAACCATGCCATATCGCCCTTATACCTTCAGCATCATCTTAATGTAATTCAGTTACAAGCACACACACAAGCTTGCCCTTAATTACAGGGACGCTGATGTATTTGTATATTAAAAGTGCAGAGGGTAAGATTTATATTTACATTGCGTTATGAAATCAAGAGAGAGTGACTTTTTACGGAACAGGATGTATACATTTCTCAGGAATTTTATGTAGGATTGGTATGTCATTTTCTTTGGGGAGTGTTGAAGTTTATACTTTTGTAGTTGGTCAACTGCAGGTCTCCAAATTCAATATATCCATCATGGTAATTTGGATTGTTTAATCTTGTTAAATCCTGCCACTCTCCTCAAAACCCTGTCCATTCCGTCAGAGAAACTGACCAAACACTCCTAAGGGAATCCCACAGAAAGGATTTTCTCAGAACAATTCTGCCTATTCCTAAATTAATTCTTGACAAATCTGCAAGGCTCCTAAAGGAATTAGGATCACGCCCGCTCCCAACGGGATGTCTGGCAAATATAACTCCTATAGTTTTATATTTTGTGACATGATTAGTTCTAGTTCTCAAATTATAAACATCGTAGCAATATAAATCACCATGGCATAGACCAGAGTAAAGCCTTTAGCCTAAAGTGTGTAACATTTCATACAATCACTCAGACACTGCTTGGGTGTAATATGGGATGAAACATAAACTAATAAGAAAAGAAAAACTATACTTAAGTGAAAAATATTAAATCGTATCTAAAGAAACCATTCAAAACTTCTGTGACTTCAGTTTTAGAAAAGTAAAATTAAAGTGCTGCAATGTGAATGTGGTTGGAAAAGATCATCTTGCCCCCTGCACCTTTAACCTCACATCCAGGAGGCATTAGTTCATTTATTTTTTTAAATCACACGAGATTTAAACTATTTGGACAACATAAAACACCACCTTGTTACCCGCTACACGAGACCGTCCACATGTGTGGTTTGCATTTCTGCGTGGACGCCGTAGTTATAATCGTAGCCCTCTTCCACCGAAAAGGTCTCAGTGCCTAATCTGAGAACACTGCATTTCCACCACAAGAGGTGATTCTTGGATGGAAAATTGTAGTTGGTCTGTAATCATTTCACCAGCATGACACCTCCAGCCAACTTTATAGTCATTATTGAAATGAGCAGTGTCAAATAAGTGTAATCTTCTTTTTTTTTTTTTTTTTTTTTAAAAGGAGAAAAACATGTATGACAAACAACTGAGCATGCTATTTGCAATCCCAACTAACTGAATGGGAACAATTTTATTCATTTTTAATGCTATATACTCATCGGCCACTTCATTAGGTACACCTTACCTGCATAACTGCCTGACATCAACAACCTTTCTTCCCTTTTCTTTTGAACTACTGCAGATCGCCTTCACCATGTGTACATGCCTAAATCTATTTTCTGCCATGTTATTGGCTGATTAATTGTTTTTTAAATAAGTAGTTGAAAAGGTGGTGGGGGAGGGGGTGGCTATAATCCTTTTTTTTTTATATTCTTCCGCCCTCAACCACTCAGCCTGTAGCACACACTCTTCTACCTTGGACAAGAAAACTTTACTTTGGACTTTTCCTGACAACGACAATCCAACCAGTTCAATATGTAAAAGATTTAAAAAGGTGATGGATCATTAAAATTTGAGGCGGTAATATGTCGTAGTTCCTCTATGACCCTATAGGTAGTACGCTTTAAACTACAGGTAGTCCGCGACCTACGAATGCGTTCGTAAGTTGGATTTGTTCTTAAGTCCGACAAAGTGAGTCTTGTACGCCTTTGATGCGAATATACAATGTAAATCACACCAATCCACTTGACTAAATCTCTGTCCCCTTTCGCCACACTGCCATGACATGTGGCCAAAAACCGTGACCGCGCCAAATTAAATGAAATGAAATGTAACAGTGTTGTCTCTGCGCCTTTAAATTGCGAGGGGAATCCCGGACGGCATTTTGTCTCGGAGCTCTTTTCCACTTCAATAGTCCAATTTGAAAGTGAGTTCATTTTCCAAAATTATGATTATTCACCATCAGGATACGACAGCCATATTCCATCATCATGCTCCTGGACTGGTTCACTAAAACCGGTGAGGCAGACTGATTTCTCCTGCACCCGCACAAACACACGATATACCGGACTTTAGACATTTTATACATTCACTTACACACTGGAAATATTGTATATGGTTGTAAATATTGGTATCTGGCACACTGCAGTGTCTATTTTTTGTACAATACACGTGAGTGACTTCTGCGACTTGTACGCATCTATGAATGTTCCTAGAATCGCGGTCAGTTCATATCTGCGGAAATTCGTAACTCGAAGTCAAGGACTTCCTGTATTTATGTTTTGGTAGACAGCACAGCACAGCATCGTGGGTGTGTAGTAAGAGCAAATTATTTGCTATGTTTGTTTAGAATTCTAAATAATAACTGGAATATTTAATATTTATAAAATCACAATTGTAACAATCACGATACAAAAAAAATCTAATCGTCACTGAGATATCGTGACAATATCGTATCAGGTGGTCCCTGGTGCTTCCCATCCCCAGTACCCAATGACGTGGCCGGTGAGTGTAATGAAGTGCCACACGTATCTGGCATTTGGCATATAATCTTTCTGAATAGCAATGTGTTTGTGATGTGTAACAATTTATGACCTTAGTATTACAAGGTTCTATAATAAGAGATAGAACTTTCTAATACTAATTCTGGAAATTCTGAATATTTCTTTGGATCTTAACCCGGTGGAAAGGGGAGTGGATTATAAAATTATTGTTCCCTGAATCAATACCAACATCATGTTGGTGGAAAATCCAGCCTGACCTGGATCTCCATCTTGAGATCCCAATCTACATTAATGGATTTCCAAGAGCTATCGTCGGTTATACTTATTTCTATGAGCTACAGTCGATGATGCCATGGCGACTAGATCTGACCTTTGTTCCTTGTTTAACAATAATGTAAACTTGTTTACATTTTCTCCATCTTTTGCTTTCTTTTTCTCTGTCCATGATGTCGCGTGCATGATCCAAAAGGCTCAAGTGTGTTATGGCTGGAGCATCTGTTCAACAGAGTGAGTGTTTGTGTGTGTGTTTGTGTGTGTGTGTGTGCGCCTGCTCAGTTTCTCTTCTTGTCCTGCTCAGGGTGTTGCTCAGTCTGGTGTCGGGGGAAGGCGTGGTTATACAGCTGCCTATGATTGGCAGCCACATTATACAACTTGTACAGAGCCTGTGAGAGAGGAAATGAGAACGATCAGCATAAAGTGTTGATGTTAATCTTGGATGTGTAGTTAATTTCAAGTATACAGGATTCTTTATGCCCTTACCTCATTAGTGCTTCCCTACAGCAGAGAGGGAAAGAATAAAAGAGAGGGAAAAAAAAAGAAAATGAATGCAACAACATACTGTATGCCGGTAAATTTGGGATTTTTTAAGTCACAGGGCATGCTGATTTACGAAAGGGGAATTGTATACAATTTTGAACCATGTTTGTAGTACAAGAAGATGAAAGCCAGTCAAATGTCAGAACCCATAATCTAGGGTTACATTTTCTTGCACTGGTCTCCAGCTTTGGTTACACTCCTCTTCTTTCATTCAGAAGCTTATTATTCTGACTTTTGACAGCTGCATAGAACAAATTGAGCGTGTGGCCCTCTGGTGGTGGACAAGATGTCTTGCATGCTTTGCAAGTTCTGGTATTCTAGTACAGTTTGACATCCGTTAAAGTGTGAGTTTTTTTTTTTTTTTTTTTTGCAGTATTCAGGTCAAATAAAACTGACTCAGTGGAAAAGTCAGTTCACTAAAGGGGAAAGGACAAGGAGGCATCAAAGATGTCTTTGCTTCGAGTAGATGTTCCTTTCGGTTTTGTAGCCCTCCTCCTGTAAATCCACATGGCTTGTGTGCCAACATAAAACAAGGTGGTGGTACTATGTCCTGTTTCTACAGTAATCCGATTAGTTTGTATATGTTCTCAAACACAGTCACAAGATTATCCCAGCGCAACACTATAAATAAGTGACACCACATTAGATCAGACCATAAATACTGTAAAAGTGCCTTTAAGTTCTGGGCATTAAACAGAAAAAAAAATGACTTTGTGATTTACAACTCACCTCTGTTTCATAAACATACCGCTATTTCAAGCATCAGTTGTGTGTTATAGTACTTTTTTTTATGTCTGTGATAGACAAGGTAAAGTGCAGTAAGCTCACCTGGTCCCACAGGGCTCCGGCTACCTGGTCTATGAGGGCGCCGAGCTCTCTGTACTCGCCAGAGTAGCGGATGTACGCCCAGGTACAAAGCGTGATGAGGGCGAAACCCAGCACCATGTTGCATACGCTGGCGATCACATCCACGCCCACGAAGCCTGTGATGCCCGCCGCTACATACATAATGAAGATGACCACAAAGAGCGTTGCGGGTGTCCGTGCTGCATGAAAGATGTTCTTGGAGTCGTTGTGCTTGATGTACTGCACGAAGAGCTCGTCGATCTCTGCCTCCAGCTGCAGCATGTAGCGGCGACTGAACTCCTCGCCACCCATCTTCTTCACGCCGCGGAACACGGCTAGGGCTTCCTCACGGATCGCCGCATGACGAGATTGCAGCTCACTCGGGGCCAAAAACGGCCGGTCGCCCCCACTCACCTGTTACGGGAAGTAAAAATGATTGATATGCAAGGATTACAGGGTGAGTGATGGTAATGCGATACTGAAATCATATGCGTATTCATAGTCATTCAACCTTAGTTTTAACGGATGTAAACCCCCTGTCAGGAACACTGGGGTTGAGGTGGAAATACATCCGGGATGGGACACCATGCACACACATTTATACCCATTATAGTATGTTTATGAGAGTGAGTAGGAAATCCACACAAGGAGAATATGCACGGAAACTTAAGCTCAGGATTGAATCAGGGATCCTAGAGATGTGATGCAATAGCACTACCTATGCCACAATGTAAAGGTAGATACTGCTGTGTATTTTCATCCATCCATCCATCCATTCATTCATTTTCAATAACCCAGTTTATCAAAGATCCAAACTCCTTCTCTCCTCCTGACTCTAATGCAGCATGATGAGCAGGAGGAGAAGAGGCTGAGTGTTCAGGTTATGCTAGGTTTCTCACCTCCTCCATCTTTCGGTTGTACAGGTCTTTTGCTGCAGCTACAGCTGCCAGGTTATTCGCTTCTGCAGTAGCCTGCACACAAAATACCACAATGTGCCATTAGATGCTACTGTACAGTCACTTAACTCAGACAGACGTTTTAAACAAAAACAGCTAAGAGTAAGTATCTGCATGCAAATTTCTCATGCTCTGCTGTGCAGGAAATGTATTCAACCTGGCCTGGGCATCATAGTGGTGTGATCATACACATGTGACACAATAAGTTTGATGTGTCACATGACCCTCTTCCTATTGAAAAAACAAAAGTTGGATCCAAGATGGCCGACTTCAAAATGGCCACCATGGTCACCACCCATCTTGAAAAGTTTGGTCCTCACATATACTAATGTGCCACAAACAGGACGTTAATATCACCAACCATTCCCATTTTATTAAGGTGTATCCATATAAATGGCCCACACTGTAGTAACAACTTATGCAGAGACTCCAGAGGTCCTGTTGTTGTTAATGTGGTTGTCTGCTTATTTGTTTTCTGCTATACTTGTTGTTGTTTTTGTTGTTGAGGGATGGTTTATTTAGCTTTTTTGGAAGACATCTCCGGTCTCTAGTCTTTGTAATAGTCAAATGCAAAGCCGGAATTGTAAGTTTTCCGACGCAGGAAACTCATCCAGACAGAGGAATTAGCTTTTTTTGGTTTCTTAGTAACATGACACAGTGCACTTTGCTATCTGGAATACAGTACAAGTATTAACAGGAAGTGACATCACTCGTACATTTTGCAATATTACAGGGGACCTATTATGTAAAATCTAAATTTGGACCATTTTTAGGTGTTCAATTGGGTCTCCAGTGTGCCCATACCTTTTTTCCATTTTTGTATTGCCCTGGGATTAAAAAAGCAAATCAGATTCCCCCCTAATCTGACCTCATACAAATGTGATATTCCCCCAATTTGTTGCTTAGCTCTGCTGTTCTTCAGTGGGAAATGGCTGCACAGTAGCTCAATTACATGCCCACCGAATTGGTATGTTCATTTCTGGGGGGCTCTGAGAGACCCAAATGTTAAAGAAATAGTAAAATGTGTGACCTTTCAGTGTAAATGTAATTAGATAAAAGTTATGACAAATGTACTCATTGGCAAATTACTGTGGCAATAATGCACTCCCATAGTTTGACATAGCAACCTTCTGTGCAATTGATGCTGAGTAAATACATGTGTACAATACCTGTAGCATTGACTTTGGGTGAGGCAACTCTTCCCCTTGATAAATCTTTATATATGCCTGAAAGTTCAACAAAGTGTAGATGTTAGACTTTGACTTATGCTCTTAAACATATGCGACCGTAATATAAAAACTGATAAAAGCTTCATAGCCTCTTTCAACCCAATGGCAAATTAATAAAGGACGTTTTGTCACCTTAAAGTACTCCAGCAGCCCCCTGCAGGTAATCTTGCTCCCGTTGATTTCTTTAACATCCAAGTTTGTGGGGCTGAGTAACCATGGCACCAGCACCTTCAGGTTACCGATGAACTCTGAATCGATCTCTAAGTCACAAGTCACAAATAGCAATGAAAACAAACTGTAGTGGTCTTAATGGTTCCACTTTCAGACATATGATCATCATGTTTATTTATTCATGATCAATAACGGTTGTAGTAAAGGTCAAGGTTGAAACTGAGCCGAACCCCGGAACACCAGAGCCTTTTTCTTTATTTAATTGGATATAAACTAATTTGTGTGGAAATCATTAAGGAAAGCATTTAAACAATGGTATTCTTGAAAATTCATGATTTTTTTCCCCATCCTATGATAATCCCTATGTTTATATCATTTTATATATAAGCCTATGTAAAACCATTTTTTAAAAATATTTCCCACACTGTCAAGATTAAATTTACTGTTACAAGTTTGTGCACAAATGCAATTGAAATTCTGTTTTAATTTATTTAGGTTTATAAAGATTTTCCAAATGCCAAAAGAGGTTGAGGTCCACTGAAAGCTGCGGAAAACCCTGGATGAGTCTCCAGTCCCATTTACTCATCATTCACTCACAGATTTATTTTTTCAGGCTTGAATACTTATGTGTATGTGAGTGTGGGGAAGCACATACCCTTGAGTCTGCCGTCAAAGTGGGGGTTGGTGGCGACCTTGAGGCCGGGATGTGGCATGAGGAAGCAGGAGATGTTGGTAAAGCAGGAGTGAATGTGCTTCCTCACATTCTGCAGCTCCTCATGCTGGTTCTCTGAAATCTACACATGAATACACAGCCATGAGAACACCACCTCCAGAATACCTTTGATTCATTCGCTCACTCATATAGTACAGGCAATTTGGGAACACCAATTAGCCTAACCTGCATGTCTTTGGACAGCGGGGAGAAACTCGCCATGCACGAAGAGAACACGCAACCACCACGCACACTGACCCGAGATACCGCCTGGAGGTGCCAGGTCACAGTGCTTACCGCGGCGCCATATGCATTGCACCATTTGGTTTACATTACTTAGTCTTATGCAGAAAAGTTACACACTCTTGAGTATATTTTATCATGTCAAAATTGAGTGAGTATTTCATGAATATAATTTTTTTATGCAAATGATGATACAAACAATTTATAAATTAACCTGTTCATATTCAGCTTAATATGTTGGTGGAAATCCTTATTTGTTCCCATTGGAAGTAGCTGAGGCGTCACGGTGGTGTAGTAGCCTTGCACCTACAGGGTCCGGGTTTGATTCCCGTTTCTGTGTGCACGGAGATTGCATGTTCTCCCTGTGCTTGGTGTTTCCTCACACAGTCCAAAGACATGTAGGTTAGGTTAATTGGCATTCCCAAATTGCCCTTAGTGCGTGAGTATGTGTGTGAGCCCTGCAATGGATTGGCACCCTACCCTGCCTCATGCCCTAAGTCTCCTGTGACCCTGAATACAGGCTTAAGCGGTATGGATGATGATGAGTAAGTGAGTGGTAGCAGCTGAGCACTTTACCTATTACCCAAAATATGTAGATTTAAAATGGCAGCATTTTTACACCAAGATAACAAGCCTAATAAACTTTACATGGAATATTATAAATGGCTGCTTTATTTCCATTCTACTTCGTATTGAGTGTTAAAAGCTAAAAGACCATTTATTCATTAATCTTCAGTAAGTGCTTTATACTGGTAAGGGTGGCGGTAGAAAAAGAATGTCTTTTGGGAATACAGAGCATGAGGCTAAGAATGCAAACATATTCAGGTGTTTTTAGGAGGTAGAAGAAATAAAGACGTAATCTGGGAACCACTGTGTGGAAATGAGGAGAACGTGTCAAAATGCGGACGTTAGCCCAAGCTGGAGATTGAAGCTATTAGATGTCAACACTACCTACTGCACCACTTTGCCTTGCTGCTTTCAGATTACTTCATATAAATTATAACTTTTGGGGCATGACAATTAACTAGAAATAGGCTGTTTTGCTTATTCCCATTCCACACTTCCACTCAGAAACTAAGGGTCGGGCGTAGGTTGGTAGATTTACTGAAAGAACCCCTCCTAGATGACAGTTGGTAATACTTGTTTTAAAACAAAAAAGATGGGAAAAAGTCAGTACCTGTTTTTGATTCTATTACAGAAGTCATTCCGTAGTAAGATATTAGATTTAGAAGAACAAAACATTTTCAGCATTGCTGAACAATACCTTACATAAAGCACAAGTCTTACACAAGCACAAAGGAGGATGCATTGTTCTCCATGCAATATGATTTCGCTGCCAATTCAGAGTCCACCCACCGAGTCAGTCTGATCCGAATTAGACACACACACACACACACACTCTCTCTCGCTCTCAGCAATGATTCAGGACGTGTCTGACCTTTAGTCTTTTCTCCAGGAATTTCATCCCTCCCTCTTGTCCGTAGGGAAACTCGTATGGAAAACTCCAATCTCTCACCAGGAAAATCATTGACTGGAAAAACACAGTATATTTAGCTTACACAAATAATAATCTCCAGTTGAACCTTTTCTCTTCCTTTTCCAAACAGCAACAGTAGCTGAAAAAGTCAGTGTGTGCTGAGATGCTTGATGTTAATACCTGGAACGGTTTGAGGAACGTTTCCTCCATGGCCAGTCTACCGTATTCTGTAAAGAGCTACACAAAAAGACAAACACACACACACACACACATACAATCGTGAGGACAGAAAGCTCAGACTCCTGCCTTCATGTTCCTCCAAGGCTTGTACATTTCACTTGCCAACATCTAATTACAGGTTCGGGTTTTGGATTTCCTTTGAGGTTGGAAAAAAATGTTCCGTTGTTCCACAAAGGTATATGATCTATAAAATATGCTTACTCTACTTCACGAGAGATCCCAGCGTGCAAAGCAAATCATGTGCTCTTCTGACATTTTCTGACTTATTGTTGTACTAATTTAATTCGATCTCACAAAATGCATTTTGGAAGTCTGTGTATTTGACTTGGAAAGCTCAAGAACTTAAACGGGCAGGCTTAAGCAGATGCTGTTGCTACTGTTTTTAAAAACTGCAGGCATTTATGTGTGCCACAGACGCACGAGGAGAGGTCGTACCTGCAGGTGCTGCAAGTCATCCTCCTGAACATTCTGTGATATGTTATACACCTGCGAAGAAAAGAGAGATCAGCCCCGAGCTCAGCACCTCTGTCTGTGTGATGTGCAATGTACAGCTCGAACGTTAAACTCGTCCGAGGGTGTGTTTGTAGACGCTACCTGCATGGAGCTGATCATAGTACTCAGGGCGAATACAGTAGCTGAGTCTCGCAGCGTGGACTGGCTGTCGAATGTTCCCTGTGTATCCATCAGCAGTACTGCCACCTACAGGCCAGGAAAAGACACATAAGCTACAGAACAAGTAGCAATAAACTCAAAAATGTTTCCGTTCAAACCTTTTGAACATGTACATGCAGCATATACATTTCATAAGGAAAATAGCGCTTTATACCCTAGGGCTGTTAAATTCTCAAATCAGATTGGTCCGAACGTGTTGATTTTGTAAGGAATACCATCACCTATCAGTCCAAAAGAAAGTCACAGTTTCAGAGGGGTCAAATTATTGGCCTGCATCAAGCAAGCAAGAAAACAACTAAGAAGTTCCCTAAAATTGGGTTAAGAACTATCCTACACATGAATAAAACCTGGAAGGATAGTGCTAAACTATAAACTTCATGGGAGTAATGTGGGTGGAAAAAAATCATGAATGGAAGTACTGCAGGCGTTACAGTGGTGTAGTGGTTAGCACTGTTGTCTTGCTCCTCTATCGTCCGGGTTTGATTCCCGTCTCTGTGTGCATGGAGTTTGCATGTTCTCCCTGTGCTTGTGTGTGTGTGTGTGTGTGTGTGTGTGTGCGCCCTGCAATGGACTGGCACCCTGTCCAGGGTGTACCCCACCTCGTTCCCTAAGTCTCCTGGGATAGGCTCCAGGCCCCCATGACCCTGAATATAGGATAAAGCGGTATAGATTGTGAGTGACTGAGTGTGGAGGTTCTGCTTCACCCACATGATGAAGCTGCTTAGGAATAAATTGTTAAATCAGTGTCCCTATCTATAGCACCTTATTTCCGTCTGGTTTGTCCACCAGGAAGACTTCACTCCAGATTTGGATACCAGTGGTCTCTCTCTCAGAGCCTCCTCTCCATGAGAAACCTGTCAGAGGCTCATCAGGATCCCCTACCCAGTCTTCACTCCCCTGTGAACACACACACACACACACACACACACATGTTCTCATGGACTGCTTACACACACATTATAAGCCAATCATTCAACCAAATCAAGATTCACTTGTACAGTACATATCCCCTAAGCTGCATTATAGTGTGTTAATTCCAGTGCAATAATGTGATACTAAGCCAATAATAATAAAAAAAAAAATAGAGTAAATAACTAACAGCAGAAATCTGATATCTCTGATGTCTGATGTTACTGGAAGTGGGCATCTCATCAGTTCCCAGATTCTCTCTCTCTCTCTCTCTCTCTCTCTCTTCTGCTCTTATTATATGCATCACTCTCTCTGAGATCTCCTCTCCCCACTCTCAATTCCTTCCTCTAAGTGGTCTGATTTTAAACTGACTCTGTACATTAATACCTTGGATTGTACCTGGTTGTACATGTAGCGTAGCATGAAGTCCATAAGAAATGACTTCCCCTTGCGGAACGCTCCAGCAACAGATATTGCGACTATCTCTCTGTCTCTTAGGTCTTTGGCCAGCAGGATCCGACTCAGTGCCGCCTCATCCAGCTCAAACGTGTGATCATCCTTCACCACCAGAACCTGCACTGGCCGAGCCTTACCATCCGGCTCCTCGTCCTCAGAGCTCCACTCAAATACATGCTTTTCTACAAAAGACCCTGTGATATACACAAACACACATAAAGTTTAGTTTTTTGTATATACAGTGCGCGCTCATGCTAGCATTGACTCCACGTCTTTGTGCGAAAGCTTGCATCCATATCGTCTGGCACCATTCATGGAAAATCTCAAAATTTCACAAATTTCCTTACATTTAAATATGGACGCAACAAGACATGCGAAGGGATTAAAACTAATGCAAAATCATGAATATTAAAAATTCCAATATATACATTATATGAGATCGCCCAAAGTATTCGCTCGCCTGCCTTCACATGCATATGAACTTGAGTGACACCCAATTCTTACACCAAATCCATAGGGTTTAATATAATGTTGGCCCACCCTTTGCAGCTATAATAGCTTGGACTCTTCTGGAAAGACTTTCCACAAGGTTTAGGAGTGTGTTTATGGGAATTTTTGACCATTCATCCAGAAGCGTATTTGTCAGCTCAAACCCTAATGATGAAGGCCTGGCTCGCAGTCTCCACTCTAATTCATCCCAAAGGTGCTCTACTGAGTTGAGATGAGGACTCTTTGCATGCCAGTCAAGTTCTTCCAAACCAAACTCGTTCATCCATGTCTTTATGGACTTTGTTTTGTGCTCTGGTGCATAGTTATGTTGGAACAGGAAGCGGCCATCCCCAAACTGTTCCCACAAAGCTGGGAGCATGAAATTGCCCAAAATGTCTTGGTATGCTGAAGCATTAAGAGTTCCTTTCACTGGAAGTAAGGGGCTGAGCCCAATGACTCAAAAACAACCCCACACCACTTCCTACATGACTGCGTACCAGTGCAGTAGAACCTTGTGTTTGTTTCCAATTTCAAATGAAGAAAATCCCAAATTTTCAATGTGCCCTAAAATATTTGGACCCAAATCAGCTATAGCAATAAACTCACTGAAGTTGATGTTTATATTTTTGTACAAGGCCATCTGTCAAGGGGTTACCACTATTAGGCAGCAAGTAAGCAGTCAAGTTGATGTGCTAAAAGTAGTTTATGTTCCTGGTACGCAGTAGTGAGTACCTAACACTTACCTGGGGAAGATAGCATATCAGGATGCGCTATGGAAAGAAGGTAAGCTGGCAGGTGTGATTCTAGGAGTAAGATTCTGCTGGGATCCCTTGGGTTCTGGCATTTATGTGAATGTTATTTTTATATGTGCCACCTACCTAAACATTGTTGCACACCAGGTCCTTCATGGCAGAGGTATTCCTGACTAGCAGTGACCTCTTTTAGCGTGGTAACATGCAGTGCCACACTGGAAAAAATTGTTCAGAATTCAAAGTGTTGCCCTGGCCTCTAAATCTCCTGGATTTGGGGATGTACTGGACAACGATGTCTGATCCAAGAATGCCCCACCACATGACACAAGGATTTGCAATCAGGTAATTCCATGGAAAAAGATGATTTGCGGTGATTCTACGAAATGGATGTGGCTAATTCATTTCCCTTTCTGTTTACATTTGTCTGGTTAAGGAAATCACATGCATGACCAGTTTATAACACAGACTTACACAGCTCTAACAGACAAAACACAAATCACGTGTAGTTCAATAAAAGAGGTGTAGTCCGTTGTAGGGAAGTGCTACGTTCATCACTGTTTCACTGCAACTGCAAGCTGCTTTACAGACAGCAGAGGGCTCAAACTATTTCCCTCTACTACTACTCCTAAAGTTTTTAGACCTTTGTTCACACATTTATTGTCACGGTAAGGATGAAATTCTGCTTAAAATTATATTACAATGGAAAAACAAACTGTACAGTATACATCTGGAATGGCATCGCAACCCCTTTGTTCTCTCTTTGCTGTTTGACACATTGAGCATTCACAGTCAAGGAGAGGTAATGATAGGCTCTGTGTTTATAAGAATAGTATAGGTCCCAGATGTCATACTGACAAAGCAATTACAGATCCCTAAATGAAAATCCCTAATTCCCGCCATAGGACGAATTTTAAACACAGACTTACGGATATTGCTTTCTTTCAAGTCCGACTTCATAATGTGTAAAGATATACCTTAGATCTAGCCTACTTAAACATTCAACCTTGCTGTTTTGATTATTCTCATCCTTAAATAGGATTAAATAAATGCCCACGTAATTCACTTTTGTTTATTAAACTGCCACACAAATGTGGAAAAAACAGCGGCGCCAAATGGTTCGAGCTGTTTCTTGAATCTGTTATGATGCATTGTCTTTGGCAGTGGCAGTTCTGTTTGCACACCTCTCTTTTGCTTTGTCTCATGTCAATGTGTCCCACTTCAGGCCCGTAGGGTCAAAGGAGAACGATGGAGCTGAACTCTTATGCCTTAAAATCGTTAGGCAAAACAATAAGAGACATGTAGCAGAAAGACAAAGAAAAGATCATTATAAGCATCTGAGAGCGGTCTTGAGACTCCTGAGTCATGAGTCATCCTTACTAAAATAAACATGCTGAAATTGGTAATAGATGGCATGGCAGCTGTGATACTCATATATAATGAAAGATGTGGTTCGGAACCTTGGAATAATCATTGTATCTAACGCATAAATGCATAAAACACACATTATCACATTATATACAGTATAATATAATACACACACACACACACACACACACACACACACACACACACACACACAGGGTGGGTGAAATGTAACTAGGCATTAAAATTTTATAATAAAGTTCATATTTCTAATACAAATGTATTGAAACAAATTGTGCATGTACTCTATTACATAGCAAAATGGAAGCAAATCTTTAAATTTCAACATAGGCACCGGTGTGCCAAACAGTTTCCTCAAACGGCCTGGGATGGAATGTCTTCTGAAGGAAAGTCGTTTGGGATATTGCTGAGAACCTCCTGAATCCGTACCTCCAAGTCCTCCTACTGTACACCTCCTCCTTTGTGTAGACCCACAGGAAAAAAGTGAGATCTGGACTTCTTGGAGGTCAGTCATGAGGGCCATGTCGTCCCAGCCAACGTCCTGGAAAATGCTGGTCTAACCACGCACGCACAGTAAGAGCAAAATGGGGTGGTGCACCAGTGATACTACAGGTTCTATAGCCATTAAATATTATCTAGTTCATTTTCACCCATTCTATATATGAGTCAACCAAAATAAATGTATACTCACTTCAGGAAAAGGAAACTTGTACAAATATTTTAATACTAAATTCATTGCTATAAATATATGATCATGATATAATCATATTATTAATAGTATGTTAATATAATATACATCATGCTATTTTTCTTTTCCTGAAGTGTGTACACATTTCTGTATCTGACTGTATATCCCTGATATATCTGGCTCAAGAGTCAGTCAGTCTCTCTCTCTCTCACACACACACACACACGCGCGCGCGCGCACCCACCTTGGCCTATCATATAGTGCAATAGGCCACAGCGCCACACACATTCATTAGACTTACTATCCTCACAAGGGCCTTCCCTTCGAATAATGATTAATGCATCACAGTGCAGTTAATGCGTTATGCCTACACCTACATCTAACCCAGCCCTTTATCAGTTTCCAAAAGGAAACCTTATGACTTTTATGCTTTTATAGTTGTTATTGTTTTAAAGCCACAAAACCTCACAAGAACAGGAATATCTGACAGTGTTGATTTTATGAGGACATATCGTGCAGCACACACACGCGCGCGCACACTCACACATTCATACGTCATATTTATGCTGTATATAGGTCACTGTTCCCCCCCCCCCTTTTTCTCATTCCCATGAAGTTCTTCACGTATTTACGCAGTCATTATATACAGAATTGAATCTGCAACACATTGCATAACATCCCAGCTAACAGCAAAAGCACGGCACAGAGACACGATCCGTAAATGAACCACACAGTATTGCATAGGGACATGCAGCCTGTCTCGTGTGATCATTTTACTGTTAAACGACACACACACCTCGGGAGAGAAAAAAAAAACGCAAAAGACCTGGGTTGTGTTCTCCTGCTCCGTTGACACACACACACACACACACACACACACACTGACAGGCTGTGAATAAACAACTGTGTCACTGGGCTGTGGCTCCTGCAGCTCCAGGGCTACATGAACATTTCCGATCAATGTATAATCCCCAAATGATCATAATTATGCTGGTGAATACACACCTCCATCCTTTTACGCGTCGTTTCAATCTAGTATTGTTATTATTATTTCTGCTGCATTTCATAGAAACACGGTTGTCTATGCAGGAACACACACACACACACACACATACACGCAGGTGCTGGTGTTTAGCCTAATAAACCTTCAGAAAGCACTCACCCCAGCTATCTCGATCCTTTTTATCCCGGACCATGTCGCTATCCAGCCCCCTGGGTCTCACTGCTCGCTCTTCATCAACAATCAACAATGATCAAGAAGACAGGAAACGGGAATGACAACGATGCTCCGGTTCCTACGCCTCATTCTCATCTGAGAGAAACACGTTCAACATTTAGCCGCTAGGGGGCAGAACGTAACCAAAGCCTGACTGGACACTTTGCTCCCCCTATGACACCACTGGTTCCCAAGGCCTGTTCCTGGAGAAATGACACTTGATCTAAAATTGATATTAATATGATTTTTTTTATGTATTATATATAAAAAAACAATAAAAATTGTAATCAAAGTGAACATTATCTTATATACTACATTATCTATTTAACTAAATCTAAACTTTGGAAAGCACATTCTAGGATGACCATTGATCATCAGTATGTGTCCAGCATTCGTATACATGAAACAAAAAAAAAAAAAGACAACAAACTGGACAACAAACAAATTTAAAGACTCTGTTATGTAGGACACACTTTCCTTATATTGTGCCCTACTTCTTAATTTTCTGAATGAAATAATTATTGTAAATGATTGTAAATATTATTGTAAATATCCATGTTTTTTTTTATATAAAAAAGAGAAATCTCTGTCCTGTACATTTTAGTATGCAGTCATATCATAGCAATGGAATACACAAATGTACACAGTTTTTAAAAGCATTTGTATGCATTAAAAAAGAAAAAGGAAAAAAAGACAATGAACAGGTAATTTAAAGACTTTCCTTATAGTTTGTCCCACTTCTTTATTTTTCTGAAAGAAATTATGATTGTAATAATCTTTGTTTTTGTTTTTATGATGTTTTATTTTCAAAAGAGAGAGACCCCTGTGCTGTACATTTTAGTGTGCACACATGGCAGAGCAATGAAATACTGAAATGTACAGTTTTCCAGGACCAGCGTTTAAAATCTGACACGACAATGTCAGTCTGTCACCAAACAGAGCTGACACATTTTATCTACTTGCAACATCTGCTTTACAGTTATTCTTTTGAGATTAATTCTTTATATGTATATTTATGCTTAATTATTTTTTTCAATATAATATTTTTCTGTTTTTTTTTTTTTTATCATTGAAGCGTCAGACGTCACTGAGGCCCTTCACGCTATAGACACTAATTATAAACAGCAAATGACTGCATAAAATACTGATTCGAGCTACTAAAATTCACACACACACACACACACACACACACACACACACACACACACACACACACACACACACACACACACACACACACACACACACACACACACAGGTTTATTAAACCTTAACAAAAAAACATCTTTAAACAATTGTCTTGTTTTAGCATCGCCCACATGTGGGGCTGTAATCTGACACCGCCACTAGATGGCGCGCAATTCACAGTTATCGAGTGCATTATATGCTTCTTTAATATGAATAGGAAAATATGATGATTTAGCTCATTTTACGGTTAGTGTTCGAAACATGTTCGCGCAACAGAAAGAAATATCACGTCGTTTCTATTCAAGACGTCAAGCCGATGTTTTTAGCACGCATATCCCAGAGTTTATCGGGCTGTCAACCTCATTCTCTTATGATTGGCTATAGCGCCGGTCAGTCAGTCTGATCGGTTCAATTGGTACATGAAACTCAAGGCAGGAGGCGGGTCGTGTCATTAGTCAGGCGAGGAGAAAAAAAAAACTAAACGCGTCGCAGGCAGAGAGAGGGAGAGGAGGGTTTAGCGTGGCTGGATGATTAGCCTTGTAGCTGTTAGTGTGCGTGATTCTCAGCTCTTTAGCTGGAGAAGAAAGTTTCAATTCGGTGGATATTGAATGAGCCGCTTTGGGATGTTAATTTCGACGCCAAATGAATGTCAGGACTTGAAGAACCGTCTGTCTCACTGTTCAGGAATATTCACGTGGAAATTGTATGTTTTTCGAAGAAAAAAAAAACTCTAGTCAAATTGGCTTAGAGACGTTTTAACTGTTGTTGTTTTTTATCAACTGTTAACGTTCTACCAGCGAACTTAGCTAGAATTATAACCGTAACTGCTTGTATATAAAGTCAGTTAAATCAGTTAAATCCGTTTTAATCTGCCTATCGCGCGGCTAGGCTAGTGTTCTGTGTCTCGGAAAAGCTGTGCTAAGCTAACCTGAACGGCATTATTTTTCTGCCACTAGCCTGCTGTCGAGGTATAATTTTCTAATTTGGTTGTTAGCTAAGAAGATTTGCATGTTTATATCCAACAACACAATATTTTACCATTAAATATAAAAGATGACTAACAAAATGCTTTTTTTTGCAGTCAGCTAAAAAAAAGAACTAGCAAACTAGTGAGCTAGCTAACTTGTTTTAGTCTGGACTAACAAGCCCGTGCCAACTAATTTTTTAAGCAAAGCTGCAGAATTTGTTAAATTTTTATTTGTTAATTTTGGCAAATACTGCTAACAAACTATAGCAAGAAATGCCAGTGTTGTGGGTGAATACGTCACAATTCGCGTGTTTTGAGTTGTAACTTTTAAAAACTTTGTTAATAAAGCGTAATTTGGATTAACATTTTCTATTATTTATGGCTTATAGTAAATGGATTTCTAGCCTAGCTAGAATGTTTAGCTAAATATTTTAATTAACGTTGGAGAGCTTTTTTATTTTATTTTTTTAAACAGGATAAAGATCAGGAATCTGATTTGGAGAAGTCTGGACATTATAATTTAAAAACAGTGCAGAATTCTCCTAATCTTGGTAAGTCTCCATACATAGGGCAATGTACACATTTAAGCAAAATGCAATTTTATTTACAAAACATTTTTATTAAAAACGGAGTAATGAACCTGTAACAGAAGATGCATGTAATTGTTTAATCTTATATATGAGAGAGAGAGAGACTTTTAAGAGACATAATGCACAGGTTTTAAGAATTGACTGAGCTTCATGTTTGACAGTCCAATGCTTGTTTTGTTGCTTTCATGCAATAACTTATCCAGTTCATTTACAGTTTTGTGTCTTTTATGCTTTCTACCAAAGACAATGAGTCAGATGGCACGCTTGGAGAAAAGGGCTTTGATGCAGTAGTTGGAGAATCAGACCACCAGGCCAACTTGATTGTCTCAGTTTCTCTTACTGTGACCAATATCACCAGTTCCGGGACATGGAGTCGTACCAAAGGTCCAGTGGAGACATCCTGCGCAGAAACCCCCAGCATGACTTCGAGCTTATCCAGAGAGTCGGCAGTGGCACGTATGGAGACGTGTTCAAGGTCCGTATGCTTTCCGATTGTATTTCTAACACACCCGGTCTCACAGAAAACCCAGATGAAGCGGTGCCCATTACCACACTTATTTCCTTAACCACAGTTGGAGCATTTCCTGACTTGTCCGTAATTCGCCAAATGCAAAGATAATATCGGTGGAACTTGAGCTTAACCATCACAGAGCATGGATCACACCCTTACATGTTTACAAATATATATGAATAATTTATTCAGAACTTTCATTGTCACATCCAGCATTTATTTTCCTATTTTTTCATCGGTTTAGGTATCCAGAACA
Source organism: Clarias macrocephalus (assembly GCA_011419295.1). Lineage (NCBI taxonomy): Eukaryota > Metazoa > Chordata > Actinopteri > Siluriformes > Clariidae > Clarias > Clarias macrocephalus. The sequence goes on from JAAGKR010003060.1 coordinate 44,856, forward strand.
CAGAATTTTATTTATATTAGAAATAAACCATGCCTCAATGCTTACATCTATAGAGAAATGTCACCCATATCCCAAAATACACAATGTGTTTTGTTCACTTCCTTCATGTTTGTGCGATTGAATTGCATCACTTTTTTTTTTTTTTTTTACTGCCGCCAAACCACACTAGACTTCACATGCAATCAGACCAAGATCATGTCGCTTCCACACTCTGCATACAACTATGACTCCTGTTTTTTTTAATTCTCTTAATAACTGACCTAATTCTAGCTACTGGAGGTTGCACAGATTATTGCACTCTTAGTGTGGTCCCAAGCCTTGCATGAAAAAAAAAAACAGTTAACTATGTGGCCCAGGTGATCTGCTGCAGCAGCTCATTATAAGGGCGACCTAAGCAAAGGAATAATAATTAAAAAAAAAAAGTCTTGCCCTGAGCATTTAAGGAAAAAGGCTTCTTAAATGGGTTCTTGGTATAGGTGGAAATATGAATCTTAAACATTATATTATTAACAAAAAGACTAGGTATAAAAAAAAAATAGAGTAGTTTATCAGTTTCAATACAGACATTAAGTCTTACGGTTGTCTCTTATTCTGCAAAGGTGTGCCATATGTCAGTAATTAAAAAGGGTAATCTTGCACTATTTCCAGAGGAATTAAAAATACATATTTGTGAAAACAAGTCAAGAAGACACAGGATCCTATTTTAGATGATTCTGTGGTGACGCTATAGTGGCATGTCATTGTGCCATATTTGTCTGTTTTTTTTATTTTTTATATTATTATTATTATTTTTGACTCCCTGAGAATTTCTGTGGACACTCCTCATAAGAACAGGAGAACTGCTCCATCCAGGAAGTACTCTCCCATCTAAGTTCCCTTTCCCCTGCTGTTATAGTTAATGCTTGAATAAACAAGACCTTTTTTTTCCATATGCTCTTCTTTGTCCCTGACAGGTTAGACTTGAATCTTTTGTGCTTTCAGTAAGTCACAGTGAATATAGCGGTAGAGCGGAATTTGAGGACGGGATCTCTCCAGGGGATGTCCCTCACACTCTCTCCTGGATTAGCATGCCAGGCAGTGACTAGCCTAGTTTTGAGAAAGTTCTGTGCTTTTTAGGGGTTCAGTGTGTGTTATTGTCTGAATTGTGGATTTGAAAATGGCAAGTCCGTATAACATTGAGCTTTGTTTAATTATGGTAATCGTGTTGTAGAGCAGGTTCCCCCTCTTTCACGTCAGAGACTTAACGGAGAGAACTACACATACTAGTTTTTCTTGTATATGCACTCACTTTTTCAAAGCAAATACAGGGAGTTTCTTTATACATGCAACTGCTCTGCAAAGATTAGTCACTTAAGTAGGTGAAGTAAACAGTGCAGAAGAAAGGTTTGTAATAATAACAGTCCTGATTTTTGGCATCTGTAAGCATCCATGAAAGATTTGAGAGTGGGAATCCTGTGTAGTCTCAAGAAGAATAAATGTTACAGATATAATCCTGACACATTTAAACTGTTTTAGTCTTTATCAGCTCAACTGCTGCCAGAGACAGCTGAGTTGGGTGGAAACCAGGACTGATGAATGATTTTTACTAATATAATGAGTTACCACTGACACTCAAGCATTTAATATCTTGTTTTGATTATTTAAACAAGATTTTACATTTCTAGTTGAAAGCACCAGAGCTGAAAGCTTTATTCACCTGAGCCAGGACCAAAGCAGTTTTAAACTTTGTGTTTTTGTTCTGGGCTTGGTTCTAGTTGTCTGTGCCTGAAAGTGGGATTCGATCGTCTGAAGCATTCGATACTGTCTTTTACATAAGCAGCAGTGTACATAAGAGTTTAGAGGATGTGTTTGCTTTTTTGTTATAGCTTCAGAGTCCTTGTGTACTAATGGCACACTCACATACAGGGATTTGGATTTAGCATGCCCTTTGGACATTCCTGGAAACCTTGTGAAAGTAGCAAAGTTTCCATGAGTGCACAGTTTCCTCAAGCAGAGGCATAGCTCTCTTTGTGTGTCTGTCTGTAACCAGTAGATGTTTTTCTATTGTTATTGTTTGGTGGACATCCTTCCTCTCTGTCACCTTAGCTGTTACTGTTTTAAGAACAACTGTGTGGTAAGCAGCCCGTGTGTGTTATGTTTTGTGCCAAGCTTGGTGGCTGCATCGCTACTGTTTTACGGCTTGTAGTTCTACTGCAGCACAGTATCTAAGCATTGGGAGGCATCTATTGAGGTGTCTCTGCCGGTCTGACAACAAATTAGTCTTTCTCCTGGTGCCCATTGGCTTCATATCGTGCCTGTGCTTATATTGTCTCAGATGTGGACACAGTTCATATGTCTTATCTGTAAGTAGATTGGTTTTCAGTAACCATTTAATTTTTTTTTAAACAAGGGACCTCAGTGGCTATAAAATATACAGGCTGAACAATTGATTGGCCAACGTGCAGACTCAGCCAAGTTTCAGCTTGGCCATGACTGGTGATTGTGCGGTCTGTCTCGGATGCAATAAATTCTGTGCGGATCATGCACAGGCAGTCTAATGGATCAAGGGGAAAGCTTTTACCTTAACATTTGGAGGTCATGGGTTTGATTCCTTCTATTTTGTTTGATAATTCTTTGATAATGGCTGTGTATAACGATACTTGAATAATGATAATACTAATTACCATCATCTTGAAGTAGGTCTATTTTTGTAGATCTTTCACTGCTTCACATGGAGGTTAAAATATATAAGCAGTAATAATAAATGAGTTCAATCCATTTTGAAAAAAATGAGAATCATAAAACATTAACTTATCTAAAAAAAAAAAAAGATAAAGGGTATAGTTTGTTTGATCCTAATTGGTAAATGGTTCTAATTATAAATAAAAATAAAAATGATGTCCATAAGCAGTTGTTGGTTCCAATCCTGCTCAGGACTGCATCTTCCTATCAACCTGATCTGATTGCAGAAATGATGCGCTCCTGGTTTCACCAGATCAGAATTGTGTGTCATGATGGTTCACATTTATAATTACAAATGACACTTATGTGAATGTGGATACGTCTGTCCTCAGAAACAGCAACGGCTGTTTAACTGGGCTAAAACACGCCATGACTTTATGTAACCGTTCATTCCTTTCAAACCAAAGGTGTGATTTTATCCAGAACATTTGGTATTTTGCTCTGGAGGACAGCAAGCAGTTAGTCGGCTGTTTGTTGAGGTCCAGAAGAAGGTAGAAAGCCACACGCCTCACTTTTAGTTGTTTCCAGAGCTATTGCTAGCACTGCTATGAATTTCCTGCACTTGCAGGTGCTGACTGATGTCAGTGAGCTCGGTATGCATGAGCAGAGGCAAAAAGTCGCATGAATTGCAATCTGCAAAAAGATCACATGATTGTGTATCAGATATGTATCTGATCTAGGCCCACATAAGAAAGTGATTTTTGATCCGACCTGAAAAACATTTTACGTTTTTAGAAAATTACAAAATAGACATGGACCAAAAAAACTAACAAAAAAAAAAAAAAAAAAAAAACACAGATCTGTGAGACATTAGGGTAAAGAGTCTAAATTGACTTACCTCAGGCTGGTAATGTGAATATAGCCTTAGTGTCTTGGTTTTAATTAGGATTGAGAGAGCGAACTTACAGACAGAATTATGAAGCTTTCGGTCAAGTTTTCGCCATGACATCAAGAAGGTCTTTTCTATATAAAATTTTATTGAAGCAGAAATGTTTTAGAATTTTATAGCAAGGTTTACACACATTATTTAAATATACAATTTGTATCTGTGAAAATATACAATTTAAGAGTACCGTAAGGAAAGCTGAGATTTTCTGTATGCCTTTACATATCTTGCGGTAACTCATCTTTGTGTCTACTGTGCCTAAGCAAAACAGCTGTTCAGCTCCACCCCTTTTAAAGGAATGTCACATGTCATGCATAGCTTTAAGCAAGCAGTGTGTTTCACAAACTTTGAATATTCTTGTGGGGGTAGTAGGTGGACAAGAAAGAGGAGACTAGAGTGGTGTTGTTGTATGTTTTGGTATGATGTATATAAAACATAAATATTTGCTCTCTTTTACTCTATGGAGAACAATTGTGTTCATTGTTATAAATTATTTAAAAGCCCTTGCTAAATGAACAGAATTACAACAAATCAAACCTTGTGCATGGTGATTTTAAAATGGTATGTGTGTGTGTGTGTGTGTGTGTGTGTGTGTGTGTGTGTGTGTGTGTATGTGTGTATGTGTGTATGTGTGTGTGTGTGTGTGTGTGTGTGTGTGTGTATGTGTGTGTATGTGTGTGTATGTGTGTGTATGTGTGTGTGTATGTGTGTGTGTATGTGTGTGTGTGTGTGTGTGTGTGTGTGTGTATGTGTGTGTATGTGTATACATTTTTTTTTTAGTTATTCTAAATACATTCCCCTAAGTAACTATTATAAACACTTCACTTTTTTTTTGTTTTGTAGACACATCATGCAATAAATATATATACTTATGTTTTGTGTTTTGAGTACCTAATGCTGTCACTTATATTCAGTTTCACTCTAGTCCTGAGAAGGATCATATTTGTTCAATGTGTTAATCTCTGACAGCATGAAGTAATGACATCTTTATCAGAAACCTGTAGCCATTTTAGTATTTGCATGTATCTTAGAGATAATTTGTCCAAACAGAAAATGTTCTTAATCATTTACATTTAAAGCACTATAAAAAATTCAATTGCTTTCAGGGCCAAATTTGTTTGGGGGGGGGGGGAACTAAATAAAAAAAAACTACATCTTGTCTGTTGCTTTATATATACTGTGTGTGTATGTATGTGTGTATGTATGTACTGTATATTGAAACGTTATTATAGGCATGTGTTAATTATGAGAAGAGGAAGGCATGGACTGAAAATGGTTGATTACAGTTGCTCATGTAGTCAAACAGTGTGGTATCATTGTGGAAGCGCAGGTTTACTTTTCACTCAAGTGCTCATTGAGGAACAAACATTTGTTACCAGTATCTGTATTAAATAGTCTTCCTATAGTGTTACCAGTATCTGTATTAAATATTCTTCTTACAGTATTACCAGCATGAAATAACTGGAGAAAAATGGGAGATGTAGTCAGTGTTTTAGGTGTATGGTTAGAAAGTAGGGGAAACGGTATTAATATTGCATACACTGTTCAGACACAGAATTTAGTTTTCTCTTGAAACATTAACTATAATAACGTAAGCTATTGTGAGTACTGAGCCTTAACGCACAATTATCATTTATGTGTCTAATGACACACTCAGTAAATTTAAATGCACAACTAAATCAAGCTGTTTACAATTGACTGAAGTATGTCCACTCTGCTATAAAAGGTGGTGATGTGCCCCTTTTGAGCTTAGTAGTATTGCATTTCTGGTTTACCTGTTACATCACCGATCAGACAAGACAAGTTAGCTAGCACAAACTGGTATCTTTAGAGTATTGTACATTTCAGAGATTTTTTGTACAAAAGAGATGCACGCTATCACCTGTGTTTATGGTGTTATCTGAAGGTGGACAACACCACCATATAGTTACTGGCTTCTACTGTTGCGAATTTGTCCGAGTTCTGGGTCAAAGCTGAGGGCAGGAACTGTTGCGCGGGCATGTGCAGAACACATGTAGGCAATTTGTCTCATTGATTGAGCTATGCATGTGAGACTACATTGACTCAACTGCATTATCTGGTTATGCTTGCCTGGCTTTTAGTTACATAGTAAACATCTGAAAATGTAGTCTGCCAGTTAGACTATATTAAAACTTGCAGACTACATTGGCATCTTCCATCTCTAGTCCTTGGCATCATCCATCTCTAGTCGTTCTCCAGTTTTATTAACTTATTTTATGTAACTTTTATTCTCCAGGATTAGCTGTATTTGTTTTAAGAAAGGACAAGTGACTCTGTGACTGTTGTGGCCTTTAGCCATACCATATTTGAATGCAGAACAAACTTTATCTGAACCGTTTACACATACACACCCATATGAGTTAAGGCAGTTAAAACACTGGAATTTTTTGGTGATGTGAATGCAGCCAAAGTGAATAGGAACAGGAAAGGACGCATGTCATGTAAACGTAGGTGTTACTGTAGTTTAGGACTGTTTATCAGTAAGGCGATAATCTTTAATAGAGATTTAGAAAGTTCTTTTGCAAAATCTCCAAAGTAGTTCCTACTGGTGTAAACTGTTTTGTGGTTAAAGAGGCACAGATTAGAAGCCTTATGTGTACAGAAAAAATGGGAGCGAGGTAGTCATGTAGTGTAATGATTGCAAATTGAAGCGTCTGTGTGTGTATTAAATACTTTTTTTTTTATTTTTAGTGTTTTTCTTGTGTTAAACATGCATAACATAATCCACACAGAATGTGAGACAATGGAGTGAAAGATAGAACAGTAAGAAAAACACTTGGCAGTTTTTGTTCGAGAAGCTTTACTTGCCTCCTCTCTGAAATGCTGTTATTCAGCAGCAGCTAATCAAATTCATGTGATGCAGTGTTGTAGAGACAGGCTCGTTGTGGGTTAGCTTAAAACCTGAAAACTTTTAATCTCAGGTCGAAACCAGGAAAATAAAAACATGTATACAGTATATATAGATGCAGCCTCATGAAAGCTTAATGTATGTGTCACTGCAGGTAAATATGTAAAAGCTACAAAACAAAGTAAATTTCTCCCTCTTTCCTGTTCAAACCAAGATGCATGTCTCAGTAATTGAGTTGGGAAGGCAAACTTCAAATGGCATCAAAATTGGATTTAAACTTAAACTGTAAACAAAAGCTTGCCCATCCTCACAAATTTTTCCCCCACTTTCACTCCAAAACCAATCTTGCTTGAAAGTTCACAAATTTGTCACGTTACTATAGCTGATGGTATACTACAAAGTAGATAGACATTTTTTCTGCATCAAGATGCTGAGCAAGAAAGATGCAGCATTTTCAGTTGTGTATGTGGGTTTTCTTACAGGCCTTTTAGCCACTGTGTTATTTGTTCAGATATTTTCCCCGTCTGGGATTAGTCTAGATGTATTGCACAGCTGTTTGTTTCTGGATGACACAGTCCCCTGTTTGTGCACTTGGTTGCAGATGTCAAAGTTCTAGCACAAACACAAAACTCAAACATGCCGCCTCCTCCTTTCTTTTGTATTTGCTTTGCTAAATAAACCCACCCTTCAACCGATGTTTCTTCGTCACATTTGTACCAATTTCACCTTACGGCCATTTTTGTTTGTTTATTCAATTTGAGAGGGTTTCTATGCCCACTTTAGAAACCAATTCAAATTCGGTCTCTTCTACACCATGGCTTTTTAAGGCTGCTTTCACACTGCGATTGTACTGCGATTGAGATCGTTTGCTCCACACTTCCCAAACCTGCAACATTAAGTCTTTATTGCCTTCTCAATGGCATTCAGACTACCTGAGAAAATGCATGTTTATAGAAGTGGCCACACAAATTAACTTTGTCATTATTTTGCACATATTTGCATGTACAGTTTGTTTATTGTATGTAACTATAGGCCTAACTTTTTAATTTAACTGCTACTAACAAAATTTTATGTCAATACTAGAGGGTGCCTGTGGCTCCACACATGTGCTGATTCTGATGCCTACATGCTACCAATATTAGGGGGTGCTCCGATCAGGATTTTTGGGGCCGATCACTGATCTCCGATCACTAGAAGCTGTATCTACCGATCACCGATTACAGGGTCTATTCGAAGCCTTATCATGTAGCATTATTTATTAAACTATATCTAACAACAATGCAAATTAAGTATTGAAATTACAAGAAGAGGAATATCATGAATTGACAACTGTATTTATTGGCAAGCAACATGTGCAACACGTCAACGTTAAACATAACAGCCTGTACTTGGTTAGTAATTGGGAACAGCTTAGAGCTTGACAAATACAACTTTCCTGTAGATTGTATAAAATTTAATTAAATAACAGACAAGTAGGACGCGAGTCGCTGGAAGTTCTGCAAGGTCCGCAAGCATCCGCGAGGAACGTCAAAAAATTAAACATGTTTAGTGTAAATTAATGTTTAGTTTAATTAAACATGTTAAATTTTTTTGCGCGGAAAGATGGAAACCTAATCACAGCGCCAAAACTCACGGTGAATAATGATGAACTGTACTTACGGCCACCGAGCGAAACCGCGTAGGTGAGAGGGGATTTACCGACAGCTGTGTGAGTGGCGGCGCACGAGTTGCTGAGCTTTCCCGCTCTCTTAGCGCGAACCAACTTTGAAAATTGCTCATGTTCCTTTAAGTGACTAACCTTAAAATGTCTGAGGTTCGTGGTGTTAAAATGCTCTGGGTGCTTCCTGCCTCGTGGAATTGGCTTGTTACACAGGCTGCAGATTGCTAATTTATTGTCTTTTTCACACAACACTTAGAATTGCCAGACCGGTGAAGCCATTTTAGCAGCGTGCAAAAAAAATTTCCCGCGAGTTTTGCGTCATCTGATCGGCTTTTCTATATTGGCCATTATAGAGTCTACCGATCAAACTTCCCGAAGCTATTATCGGTCGATTATGATCGGCGACCGATCAATCTGAGCACCCCTAACCAATACCCATGAATGGAGTGTGCCATCAACGTGCTGCCGCTCACCACGCTGCTCTGATGTTTTGGTAGATACAGTACAGACCAAAAGTTTGGACACACCTTCTCATTCAAAGAGGTCGAATTTGTATTACAGCAAGAAAAAAGCAGCTAAGTAAAGAAAAACGAGTGGCCATCATTACTTTAAGAAATGAAGGTCAGTCAGTCCGAAAAATTGGGAAAACTTTGAAAGTGTCCCCAAGTGCAGTCACAAAAACCATCAAGCACTACAAAGAAACTGGCTCACATGCGGACCGCACCAGGAAAGGAAGACCAAGAGTCACCTCTGCTGCGGAGGATAAGTTCATCCGAGTCACCAGCCTCGGAATTCGCAGGTTAACAGCAGCTCAGATCAGAGACCAGGTCAATGCCACACAGAGTTCTAGCAGCAGACACATCTCTAGAACAACTGTTAAGAGGAGACTGTGTGAATCAGGCCTTCATGGTAGAATATCTGCTAGCAAACCACTGCTAAGGACAGGCAACAAACAGAAGAGACTTGTTTGGGCTAAAGAACACAATAAAGAAAACTCTTTGAATGAGAAGGTGTGTCCAAACTTTTGGTCTGTACTGTATATTACCTCACAGTATGGCACGTACTTGGTCGCTCATATCCCGTAAATGCTTTGCAGGCCGAGTCAAATTTCTTGCAAAATTTTAGTTTTTAAATTGAAAATTTGCAAGGTGGGGCATATGACTAAAGAAGTGTACCTTTGGAAGGAGTTTATGGTCAACTTGCTGCAGTTCCTCGCGCTGCTCTGAAGTTTTGGCAGCCCCTTCTTCTGTCATATGTGCTGTCTCTGTAGACGCTCCACGGTCTGATCCAGGGTTGCAGTTGCTAAGAGCTTGGCCTGACACACCTGTTTCCGCCATAAAGGACACTGGCTACTGTTACAGTTGGTGAGGAACATCTGTGACTTGCTCACAGTATGACTTAAAAGGTTGATGCCTACTACCTATCTGTACAAACATCGCCCGCTATCCATACAATCAGAATTTAACTATCTCTCATACACACATAACTTGCCATCCATAATGCATATTCAGTAGCTCACAGAAGGTACAAGACATCATAGAGATAAAAATTGAGATACGAGTAGAAAGTGATAACGCACGCTCGCTCGTTCTCACTCTTACACACCCACACACAGCTTGTTAGATAAAGTTAATGACCTACAACCTGGCACCTGCTTCTGACTAGTTAATTATCTGCTATTTCTGGGTGGCTGTAAATGTTCGATCAGTTATCAGTTTTTTTTTTTCCTTGTTAAGTGTGTATAGCTGGTTTCTGACGTGTCTGGCTGTCTGTTATCAGTCCTGGCCTGAGTATGTGAAACACATGCTTTGGGCCCGGCAGAGTTTCACACACAGTCATTTGCCCTTTTATGTCCAGGCATTTCTCTGAGATCAATTACAGGAACTTCTGAATGCAAGCCAGCCTTCAGATCACCCCCCCTCCTCTGTCTCTGTCTTCCATGTCCTCACACGCATTTACCCCATGATCTGCAGTAGCTTTGCACTCGGTGTGTTCCACATTTCCTTGGAAAAAACATGTATATGCAAACAGCAATGAGCTAATTTCACTTACAGCTTCATTCTTCATCGATTGGATATAACTTGTCTGGTAGCAGTGCATGGTTTAAATGAAATAAAGGGATACTGAGAGGTGCTCATGGCACATCCAAAACATTCAGGGCTTTCCTTAAAATTCAGGAGAGCTAACATATGGCACATGCACAAAATGACAAAAAAGGGTGTTTTGATTTACTTTCCCCACTTAACACAGTGCGTTTTATTTTTAATCAGTCAGAATATTTGGAACATTAGTAAACAGTTAAAGTAAACAAATATTAAAATACTTACATTGTTTCTAAATGAAATGAAAATAAATACAGTTCCGTCTTAGAACCCAGACTTGCAGTTCAGAAAGCTGAGAACATAAATAATCGAATTCTTTTATGGGGAGAAAAAACTACTGAAAATATCAAATAATGCAATAATATTTATTGTTATTTCAGTGTTGATGCAGACAGGGATATAATGATGAGGTGTAGTGTTGTTTGTTTAGGCAGTGAAGCGCAAACAAGGCATGCATGTGTACACATGCATGTTGCATTGGACAGGAATCACCTACACTGTTTTCACTGCATAGATTTTTTTTTTTTACGTTCAAAAAAATAGTTTTTCTGCTTCTCCATTTTGTTAACATTAACTATTACCACAGCTAGATCCAATGTGCTGCTGAAAGGCTACCAGAAAGGCTACCTTATGCTGATATTGTTTCTTAAAGAAACGTAAAGACTAAACTTAATGATTTCGTACTAAAGTAAACGTACCAATTTCACTGACAATTAATATTTCTGTGCTCTTCATTCTGTGAAGTAACATTAGGGGGAAACTAGCTGATGTTACCTAGTAAGTAGTCAGTAGCAAGTCTATAGTATAATTTCCTTGTTGCAAACGTTCATTTCAAAATAGTGGTAGTTTAGGTTTGGCAGAGTAATGAGTCTTGTTGTAGATATGCAGTATGAAATATTTTAAGTATTTCCTTGTTGGAAGGTTTTACCTCCTTCGGGGAGGGGCAGGGGTCTTGTTAGTCTATGCTACAAATGAAGGATTCCTGCTGTTTGTCTTTAAAAACTGCAGGAATATTTTTTTAGGGCACTTTCACACTAGACATGATTGGCTTGTATCATGCCCAGGAATGATGCCCCCTCCCCCCCTGCTGGCCAGCATGCACATTATTGTGTTGCACCATACACTAGAATATTTTTTTTCTTTTAATATGGTTTGTGAGCCACCATTAAACACAAGGAGGAGAGATGTTAATCTCGACACTCTGCCTGACCTTATATTATTTTAGCAAAATGTCAAGATCATCCGCATTCACTAGTCCTCCAACTATGACTGTGTTGGTCAGAAAATTAGATTGGTGTTCAGGTGCGATTGGCTTTCATATCTGATTCAATCCATGTTCGAGTACATTGTACTGTACCCAAGAGCACCTTATCCAGCTGAGTCTTTTGTGTTCTTACTGATTAAAATGAACCAGTATTAGCGGAAGTGATAATGGGTCCCTTGTGTGAAAAAGCCCATAGTGGTTTCGAAACTGTGATATTTTCAAACTCTGTACCTTGAAACCGGAAACTGCCCCATCCAGGTGTATCACACTGACCAATCTCTGCATGAAAACAAGGTGCAGTGCAGTTTTATGTCTGCCCTCCTCTGCTCCTCCTCTGCTCCCCCTCCTCTCCATGCCATTTTGTTCTCATGTGCCAATCTTGTCTTCTGTTTTCTATTCCTATAACACACAAACAAAAAATGCTGCCACAGTTTAGCACATTCACAACCTTAGCCCATCACAATAAATTTATGTTCTGCTCTGAAACAGTGCTTGTATAAACATTATCTTTGTTTTTTCAGGCTCGTAAAATCTCCACTGGTGAACTAGCAGCTGTAAAGATGATTAAATTGGAGCCAGGTGAGTTTCAGCTTTGGGCAACCGTCAGAATGTCTCAGCTATACCTTTCATAAACTATTTTATCTGCTTGTCCACTTGCTGGTAACCTTTAAAGTTTTGCCTTGCAGAGTGTTTGTCTAATTTACAGTCCTTGGTGCAGAATTAAAACCTGACATCCAGGTTTTTGGAGACAGGGTAATTTTAGGTAGACTCGCTTAAACTGCAATGAGTAGCTTTAAGTCTTCGTGGTTTCTTTCATCACTGATTTGCTGAAGTTTTTTTTAATTGTAGTCCTACAGTGAGGTCGTGGCTTACTGTATATTCTTTAGAATGCAGGATCTTCAAAACGGATCTGCTGTATGTTGTAACAAAGTCTTTAACTTGGTCAGACTGTCATGCTGGTCATGTTAACTAATACAGACATTTTAAGCTTTCTGATTAATGGCTATTGACTGTTCCGGTGCTGAATACCAAATAGTGTAAAATGGGAAGCTAGTGCACAGTGTTGACATGTACAATCCCTTATTCCACACACCAAGTTGAGTCCTAGATCTGCGGTTTGGAGGCAGTTACTAAGGAGACCAAATGTTTAAGATGACAAAGATTTCAGATGTTTTTTTTCTTGCTGAAAGTGCTACAGTAAATGGTTTTGGATGTGGGTTTTGGTACTAGCATATGATAAGTAACATCCCTTTTGTCATCCAGAAGTGGGCAGGACCATGGCGGACAGACGGCATGACGTCACATGCAAGAGTTCAATAACAGCAGTTACCAAGTGTGGTTTGGGATCAAGTCAATTAATTACTCAGTTATTCATCAAAAATACCAAGCAAAGATCCAATTAACCCCAATGGAAATGCTAAATGTAATTTCCCAGTGAATGACGCGTAATAATTTTTTTTTTGATTTATTATTGTTGGCGTGGTTTTCATGGGTGAAATGTCATTTAGCTAAAATGTTCAAGAACAAATCATCACATGTTAAATGATGATCATATTATGGAAATCACCATCATTTGTCTTAATTGATTAGCAATTTTAATGGTTGATTTTGGAGTTGCTGCAATTTTGATTGTTAGGTTTTGCTACATGATTTTACTGCACAGACACATTTTTAATGTTCCTTTGATTTTATTAAATTTTTCCATTTTTCAGTCTTTAAATGCAGGCACAAAACTGCAACTGTAAATATTAGAGCCGATTTGTGGGTAGATTTTTGTTGTTGTTTGCTAAGTTTTGTAGTCTGGTACTAGGTATTAATTAGCATTGACATTCACTTTGTCCAATTTGCCTAATGTTCAGGGCTACCCTGAAATAATGACAGACCACAGTTTCAGTTTTAGGAGGAGTATCTGCTTGATAATGGACTGTTGATTAAAAGTGCTCCCATTAATCGGCCGATAATGACTCAATTCTTATTGGAAGGTTGTCCCTCAACTGGCCAATCACATAAACTGGTATCATTGTGATGGCTCAAAATCCACTTCAGCTAAGTCAAACAGCTACATTAACATGCTGTCACCAGTCTGGAAATTACCAGGTCTCCTTTAAAAAACTTTGCAGTATGCCATGTTTTTCTCAAACCAAAACTATGTGCGGAAAAATCTGTTAAGTGGTGAAATAAGGTTTGCTATGTTGAAGCGTTTAAGAACAAAACTATGGGCCTCCGAGTGGTGCAGTGAGAGTGCACACCCTATCATCCGGAGATCGCGAGTTCGATTCCCGGGTGATACTGTAACCTCTCGTAGCCGGAGGTCTAAAGAGAGCTGAGGGGCGGGATGAGAGGTACTTAGTGCTCCCACATTAATCACAGCTCAAGGCCAAGCGGGCTTTTGTGTGCCTTATCCAGAGAAGTGGCGTCTTCCTTGGTCTGCGTCCGTGGAACCCATGTGCAGCGTCCGTTGGACTGTCTGCTTTGAGATGTTGCCACCAGCAGATCCCAGATTCATCAGGATGAATGGCCTTGGTGTTTTTTTTTTTATTTTTATTTTATCTTCCTGGCCCACACAGGTGTCACTTTTGGCTTTCGACCACGTCCTGAGATTTTTCACAGTGCGGAACATCTTGTATTTTTTAATAATACTTTGCACTGTAGCCACTGGAACTTCAAAACTTTTTAGATATGGTCTTAGCCCTTTCCTGATTTGTGAGCAGCTATAATGCGCTGCCGCAGGTCTTCAGTGAGCTCCTTTGTCTTAGCCATGACTGTCCACAAACCAACAGTAGAGAGCTTCTGTTTTTCACCTGTTGAGTTGATTAAAACAGCCTTCCCAATGAATCAGGTTAATTAGGATGTTTTAGAACAGCTTGGACAATTTGGAATGGTCTAAAACTTTGCAAACCGTCACAGTTTATGGGGAAAATCCAAAGGGTATGAATATTTTTAGACATTCCACTTTTTGTTCAAATGTAAATAAAAGCTGAGAAATATTTTTTTCCACAATGATGCCTCTTGTACATCATCTTATCTTTTGGGAGAAGCCTGGTCAAAAAATAACTTGTTTGAATAAAAGTAACTAAGTTAGATTTTGCCAGGCGTATGAATATTTTCGGACTTGACTGTGTACAGTACAGACCAAAAGTTTGGACACCTTCTCATTCAAAGAGTTTTCTTTGTGTTCTTTAGCCCAAACAAGTTTCTTCTGCTTGTTGCCTGTCCTTAGCAGTGGTTTCCTAGCAGATATTCTACCATGTAGGCCTGATTCACACAGTCTCCTCTTAACAGTTGTTCTAGGGATGTGTCTGCTGCTAGAACTCTGTGTGGCATTGACCTGCTCTCTGATCTGAGCTGCTGATAACCTGCAATTTCTGAGGCTGGTGACTCTTGGTCTTCCTTTCCTGGGACAGTCCGCATGTGAGCCAGTTTCTTTGTAGCGCTTGATGGTTTTTGTGACTGCACTTGGGGACACTTTCAAAGTTTTCCCAATTTTTCGGACTGACTGACCTTCATTTCTTAAAGTAATGATGGCCACTCGTTTTTCTTTACTTAGCTGCTTTTTTCTTGCCATAATATAAATTCAACCTCTTTGAATGAGAAGGTGTGTCCAAACTTTTGGTCTGTACTGTATATAATGTCTGTCTGTGTCTCTTTGTATAGCAAGTTTCTGTTTGAAGGCAAAAGAAGTCTGACTACTTTGTGTAATTGTAGTTTTAGAAAAAGGCCGGAGGTAGACATGATTACTGTTGAACATTTCAAGCAAGTTCACCCGTGTACCTCAGAAACCGCACATTTTACACATTCTCAAGCTTTCTTTTACAACCGAGATGCACAGTATGTTTAAAGGAAGTGGTCTGGCCTGTTAAGCTAGAGATCAGAATTTTGTTTCTCATTTCTCAGTAGACACTGAGAACAAACATGTATTGGATTAAGGGGGCTGGTTGCATTTTTGTTGCACAGCACATTTTTTTTTAGCTCAAAGTACCATATGACTAGCATCCTTGGTGCTATATAGGTGTTTTGCTTGCATACTCTATTTTATGTTTACATGCTCTTACAGTACATTTCCTGGTTGTGTCTTGTGTGTATTTTTTAACCATTTTAGTGCAAGCCCTAATTGTAGATGCTTGAAGTGGATCAGGTAGATTTATAAAGGGGAAATGCTTAATCTGTAATTTAGTTTGTGAGAAACCTAATGCTATAAGGAATGGGCTACATTTATTTATAATTATTAAACTTTTTTTTTTTTTTTTTTAAGGTTTAAAATTGTAATAAAATTCGGTGAAAATGTAATATCGAATCAGGCTATTTATAAAATCGTGATACTTACAGAATCACAATTTTAATAAAAAATCAGCAGCTAAGAAACATGATGTATCGGCAGGTGACTGGTGATTCCTATTTCTAGTAATTACGCTTCATTTGTAGATTAAGAAAACAGTAGGGTGAGCAGATTTCATTTTAAGACTGAGTATTTGGGTGCACTTTGTATTTGGTATTTTTAAATGTAATGCATTGACTGTGGTGCGACACATTTATTAGTAGCATGCAATAAATGTGGTGAATACTGAAACCTGTTGGTCTACAAAAGCTGCTGGGATCCAGTGTGAAATGCTGTTGAAATATAAAGTATGTCAATAATAAAATAACCAATAAATAACACCTGTGCTTTTTGGACACGCAACCAAGTACAGTATTTCCTCATTGTATGCATTAGGTTTTGTATTTATTTATTTAATCACCGTAAATATTAGTATGTTAGGTAGTTTGTAATTATATATTGTAATTTCAAATTTATTGATGTCAGGGTTTTTTTTCCTCAGTCTTAATAGACTTCTTCTGTACTTCTCTGTAGCCTTCACTCTGTTTTCAGATTCTCTGTTTCTGTTAGAATCACCACATCAGGTTTAACCAAGTCATTTATATTCCATTTAGAACTGTACATCCCCTGTCGCTGATCGTACAGTAGTGTGTACATTAGTGTTTCCTGTTTGTGTGATACATGTACTGTATGCCAATAAGACTTTTATAAATTAATGCATGCTGATGAACCCAACAACAAAAGAAAGCTTTTAATCTGATTTAGTTATTTCTTTTTTTGTATTTCATCTCTTATTATAGAGCAAATATTCTATTCAACCCAGGGTTGGGTTGGATGGGTTTGGGTTGGTGGGCGGGTCTCAAACAGCTATGTTGATCTATTTCACCTATGTTGCATGTTTGTTTTGTATTATTGTTTCTACTTGATCTAGAAAAAGAAAATGCAATAAACAGTTGTTAACAAAAAAACAACAGAAGAAAGCACATTTTTACACATGTGCATTAAGGGTGGCAGAGAGTATCAAAAGGATAAATACAAACATAACAGCACATTACTCCAATTGCGCCAGGTAAACTGGCTAATATGTTTAGGTCTACCTACGTGTGGCGTGCCACAAATGAGGAAGTGAGATGAAAGAATGGCTGAGAAGTATAACTGAATTTTTTGCTAATCTCTGACCTTTGGTGAATTAATAGTGTTTTGTTGTACACTGTGTGAACGTCACCAATGAGTATGACTAATATAGCATTTGTGATTGATTGTTGTCAAGTAAATACGTGAACACTTGAACGCAGTATGATCGCTGAATGCAGGGAAATGCATGCAAGTGAATCGGCATCATTTAGAAATGTGGTGGCATGTATGTATGAATTGAGTTATTTATTTATTTTATTATTATTATTATTATTTTTTTTTTATATAAACCTTAGGATTCATCTAAATGCAGTGAGTTGATATGTGGACTTACATGATTGACCTGCAACTGCACTCTTAAGCTTGGTAATTTTTCCAAGGCGAGGGTTGATTTTAGGTTTTGTTGATTTGCTTTGCAATGGCAGAGCATATTTTATCTGTCATTCATCTTTTGTTCTTTTTTTCTGTTTTCTAGGGGACGATTTCTCAATCATTCAGCAGGAAATCTTTATGGTGAAAGAATGTACTCATCAGAACATAGTGGCCTACTTTGGAAGCTACCTCAGGTATGTTTGGGTTAAATTATGTCTTGTAACAGTATTTTACAGGAAATGACTCATTGGCTTTTTGTCATGTTTTAAGCAACTTCATGTCTCTAGGGAGTACTATTAGGATCAAACCATTACTGCAGATAAGGCAGTGAGCAAATATAGTAAAAAATAAATGGTTAATTAAAGGTGACGTGAAAGACATTTTCTCTTGTGTTGCAGTCGGGAAAAGCTGTGGATTTGTATGGAGTATTGTGGAGGTGGCTCGCTACAGGACATCTACCATGGTAACTCATGTTTCTTTGGTTTTATTTTAAAATAAAGGTCATTCTTTTTATCATACAAAAAATAAATCGGTAGAGTTGTTTGTGTGCCAGGTGCATTTGATGTATACCCGGTGCACATGGACCCCAGAACCGTTACTGTGCTCTGTCTCTCTCCTTCCCTCTTTCTCTCTGTGTATGTACAGAAAATGTTATATGCACAAAAAATATGCCTCTCTTCTGGTGTTGATGGCATCAAAGATCGTGCGACTACTGATGTCTTTAGAAAAAACATAATTAAGTTAAAATTTTAAAAATGGGCATTGATCTGTTGCAGTGTATGTAAATTCTTGGGCCTCTCTGTATGTTTACACTGATCTGCCATAACATTAAAATGCAAAAAATCAAGCCCAGTATTGTGTGGGTTCCCCTGTGCCACCAGGACATCTCTGGCCCCTCAGAATCATCCAGCAAGACCTCTAGGGTTGCATTGTGAGGTCTGACACCGGGACGCAAGCAGCGGATCTTTTGGATGCTGTGGGATGGGGCCTCCATAGATCAGACTTGTTTGTCTGATGCATTCCATGGATGCTCAGTTGGATTGAGATGTGAGGAATTTGGGGGCCGGAACAACATTCTTGTACTTTTTGTCAAAGCACGCTTGAACTCTTTGCTGGTGTCAGAAGACACCGTGCATTGCAGCTTGCTACATTTGGGGCTGTGTAGCTCCTGACCGGTCAGAGTGCTCATGCTGATCCCTGTCCACTGCCAAAAATGCCTAATATGAGCATGTAAACATTAGAGCTGGACGGCAGAGCAGTAGAAGAATTTGTCTAGGTCTGATGGATCACCTTTTCTTTTACATCATGTGGAAAGTGTGAAAGTGGCGAGCAGCATACACAGTGTGATGCCTTGGGCAGTGATCTTCCGGCATTTGTGTGGATGTAATTTAACCACCTGACTAAACATTGTTGCAGACCAAACACACCCCTTTTATCCCACCGGAGAATTTGTGGGATTTAAACAATCTGCTGTTAATATCTTGGTGCCAGAAACTGCAACACGATTACAGAGGTCTTGCGAGGACAATGCTTCACTGGTGGCACTTGTGAGTCCCATCACCACCCACACATGCCTAGGGTTGGGTATCAACTTGGGATTTTTTCGATACCGGTGCTAAATCGATACTTTTATACCGTTATCGGTGCCTGAACCGATACTTTGCAAAAGCCACAAAATGATGGTGGATGACTCAATAATACATTTTTATTTAACAAAAAATTAAATGCTTAAAATTGAACAATATATTAAGTTTAAGTACTAGCTAGAAAGACATAATTATAAACAGAATCCATGTTACATTAGTATTTTATAAATCGTTTGACCATTTGTTAGCATGAATCCAAGATTTGCATTTTGCAGTTAACATTACATTAGCCTACTACTAACCTGCGGAAAGGCTGCTGTCGTCATCATAATTGGTGGACTACTTTTTGCTACGGTTGGTATGACTGGGGTCATCCACACCGATAGTGCCAGCTGTTGTCCGCAAGCTGTCAAACACGGTGCATCTCTCTGAAGTTTATTCCGTGTGCCCTCAAATGTTTCATTAGATTTTACGTGTTTTCCCCCTTTACACGCAACTGCTGTAAAACATTTGCTGCATGTCGCGGTGTCGGAATCCTTTCTTGTGAAATACAGCCACACTTTCGACCGTTTAGTTTTAGGCATTTTAACCAAAGTTGTTTAATTTAGCAAGTTAAGATAGCAGTAGACCACCTGCTGCCGTCAAAGCAAGTGTAACGTTAGTGGCTGCATTCACGTGCATCTTGGATGGTCTTATTTCCTAATGATTTGTGCTTTAAATTTTTTATCATCTAATTTAATAAACTTTTAATCTACAAAAATAAAATGGACAGTAGCATTACTGCAACAATGTTTTGGATTTGAATTATCAAAGCTTTCCGAAGTCCTCAAGAGTTTTCTAATTAAGGAAATAATAAATTTTTCAGATAATTACTGAAACCCCATGAACGCAGTATTTGAATTTTACTAGCGATCATGTGCGTTGATGAATCTAATGCTTACAACTGTGTCATCATAGCCCCAGAACAAATCTATTAATCGACAGTTCAAGTGGCACCGAAGTTTGCGTTCTGTTTCGGTCCGGTACATACCGATTATAGAGGTACCAGTGCCAATACGGTACCCAACCCTACACATGCCATCACTTAAAATGCTGCCCTCATCATTCACAAGCAGGCATGAGACTGTCATTGTTGGCAAAAAAAGTTCTGATGCGATATTTCAGTCTTTATATAAACAAACACCCCTAATCAAAGAGAAACATTAAATAAGATAATAATGTCATGGTTATAGATAATGCTTCTATAATAACCAGATCATAACCCTTTTCCCATTACAATGATCTTGTTCATAAATCAGAGATTGTGTCAGTATTTTGCTTGTCTTATCTGTGTATGTTTGGTTGATGAGGTCTGTCTGTGTGTGCAGTTACAGGCCCTCTGTCTGAACTTCAGATTGCTTATGTGTGCAGAGAGACATTGCAGGTAAGGCCTTACAGCAAATCATATACAGATTACCTCCTTACTAGTGCTACTGTTTTTTCCAAAACTGCACAAGATTACATGACTTTTCTCCAAATTACTTGTCAGAGCTTTTTTGTACAAATAAAAAACAACTGAAAATTAACAATCAGCAGTCAGGTTTAAGGTGCATGCTTCCTAGGAAACATGAGCTTATGGACCTGCTTCACATCTACCATTATGGGGCATAATGGAGCACAGACACACATCATTGTTTAGTGCCACTACAATTGATGAGAGTGCCCCCTTTTCTCCGAGAGGTTTTGTATACTGTGTGATTTGACCTCTTGGTTGCTGGATAATAAATCAAATGCATTTCTGCTGATTGACCAATCACTAGTTGTGTAAAATCAAACAGAAAATTTGCTGATCCTGGTTATAACCTGATTAATCGGTGCACTACTACTGTATAAAAATTTCAAAATTCCTTATGGTCCTAAAACCACTCTCTTACAGTTTGAGCATAATGAATCTTGGAACTGTCCTCCTGAAATATGACTGTGACAAGAGCAAAGGAAAATCCATTTATGGGATAATCGTCGTTCAGGTCATCAGCTGATCTCATTTTATTGAAAGTCCAGTGACCCTAGATCACAACACTGTCTTCAGAAACTTATACAGTGGGCAGTGGGAATGATGGGTGGATCAGTGTTTCCCACCGGTCTGAAATGTATTTGCAGTTGTAGCCCTCAGAACGCGCTATTATTTATTTATACAGTCGTGGCCAAAAGTTTTAAGAATTACATAAATATTGGAAATTGGAAAGGTTGCTGCTTAAGTTTTTATAATAACAATTTGCATATACTCCAGAATGTTATGAAGAGTGATCAGATGAATTGCATAGTCATTCTTTGCCATGAAAATTAACTTGATCCCGAAAAAAACTTTCCACTGCATTTCATTGCTGTCATTAAAGGACCTGCTGAGATCATTTCAGTAATCGTCTTGTTAACTCAGGTGAGAATGTTGACGAGCACAAGGCTGGAGATCATTATGTCAGGCTGATTGGGTAAGAATGTCAGACTTGACATGTTAAAAGGAGGGTGATGCTTGAAATCATTGTTCTTTCATTGTTAACAATGGTGACCAGCAAAGAAACGCGGGCAGCCATCATTGTGTTGCATAAAAATGGTTTCACAGGCAAGGATATTGTGGCTAATTTATAGGATCTTCAAGGAAAGAGGTTTAATTCTTGTTAAGAAGGCTTCAGGGCATCCAAGAAAGTCCAGCAAATGCCAGGATTGACTCCTAAAGAGGATTCAGCTGCGGGATCGGAGTGCCACCAGTGCAGAGTTTGCTCAGAAATGGCAGCAGGCAGGTGTGAGCGCATCTGCATGCACAGTGAGGCGAAGACTTTTGGAAGATGGCCTGGTGTCAAGAAGGGCAGCAAAGAAGCCACTTCTCTCCAAAAAAAACATCAGGGACAGATTGATCTTCTGCAAAAAGTATGGCGAATGGACTGCTGGGGACTGGGGCAAAGTCATATTCTCGGATGAAGCCTCTTTCCAATTGTTTGGGGCATCTGGAAAAAGGCTTGTCAGGAGAAGAAAATGTGTCATGCCAACAGTAAAGCATCCCGAGACCATTCATGTGCGGGGTTGCTTCTCATCCAAGGGAGACGCACTCACAATTTTGCCCAAAAACACAGCCATGAATAAAGAATGGTACCAAAACACCCTCCAACAGCAACTTCTTCCAACAATCCAACAACAGTTTGGTGAAGAACAATGCATTTTCCAGCACGATGGAGCACCGTGCCATAAGGCAAAAGTGATAACTAAGTGGTTAGGGGACCAAAACGTTGAAATTTTGGGTCCATCTTAATCCCATTGAGAACTTGTGGTCAATCCTCAAGAGGCGGGTGGACAAACAAAAATCCACTAATTCTGACAAACTCCAAGAAGTGATTATGAAAAAAATGGATTGCTATCAGTCAGGATTTGGCCCAGAAATTGATTGAGAGCAGCCCAGTCGAATTGCAGAGGTTCTGAAAAAGAAGGGCCAACACTGCAAATACTGACTCTTTGCATAAATGTCATGTAATTGACGATAAAAGCCTTTGAAAGGTATGAAGTGCTTGTAATTATATTTCAGTACATCACAAACAACTGAAACAAAGACCTAAAAGCAGTTTAGCAGCAAACTTTGTGAAAACTAATATTTGTGTCATTCTCAAAAATTTTGGCCACGACTGTATATACAGCTCTGGAAAAAAAATGAGACCACTGCAATTTACTCCAGAAAACTTCTGGAATGTCATCAAGAGGAAGATGGATGGTCACAAACCATCAAGCAAAGCTGAGCTGTTTGCTTTTTTTTTTCCTCCCTTTTAAAAAAGAGTGGTATAAAGTTACCCAAGAGCAATTGAAAAACTGATGGAGAGCATGCCAAAACTCATGAAAGCTATAATTGTAAATAATTTTATTCCACTAAATATTGATTTCTAAATTTTATTTAGCCAAAGCATTAAGACAGTTTGTTTACTAATGATTTGCATTTTGTTTTATTTATTTATTTTATTGAGTTATTAAAGCTCTGCAAATAGGTTATTTTCATGTGTTATGATGTCATTTCCTTTAAATATACTCTAACAATAGTTATATTTTGAATTTAGGGGAAATATTGTCAGCAGTTCACAAAAACTGCAACAAAACTGTTTATCTCACCACTGCATGCACCTGTAAGAAAAAACATAAACTGATTATTTTGCAGTGGTCTCTTATTTTTTTCCAGTGATGGATGGATGTACTGTATATGAACAAGAGGGAGAGAAATAATGACATATATGACATGTATATTAAAAAAGCGGTGTACAGCAGTACAGCACAATCTTCACAATATGGTGAATTTAATAAATGAAGGATAAAAAATGCAGGATTTAAATGTTACATACGCAAAGAAATAGATTCATAAGATGTGTTTCATGGTCGTTTTTGGTTGTTTCTGTGACTAATAGTAATAATGCGTGCATTTTAAGTTAAACATTTTTGCAATATGACTCTCATATTCCGAGAGCAGTACAAGTTGCACGTTTTAAATTAAATGATAACTTTGGTTCTACATGATGAATGCATTCTAGAAAACTCGAAAGCACAGTGTGATGTCTGAAGCCTCCCCATTAACACAAACTGGCAGGACTGTCTGTATAAGCAGTTGTTTCTTTAAATTGGTCAAGTCCTGTGTTGCTGTGTAGATTCATGCTGATTGAATCTAAATAAGGGTTAATCCTGCTGTGGTGTTAATCCTCCTGTGGTGTTCCTTGAGCAAAATTGTTTCTCTGCAGTCTCTGTGTGACTGTCTACTGCTTTCTTAAACTTTTTACGACAGATGGCATCCACTGCATTTACTGCCTCTCAGTAAACTGTTCTGACACTACTGCTCCTGTACCTGTACGTCAGAGGGAACCGTCTTAACTACTAGTTAATGCTTTGTGCTCTTCCCTCCCGACCCTGACATGCCCATCACTCTGGAATAGGGTCAGTCTGAACTTGCCAGACTACTTGACCTTTTGTCCTTTTGTTATTGTGATGCAACTTTACTGAGTGTTTCAGTGCACTCCATTCATGGTTTGTCTTTTTCTGACTGTTTTGTCTGCTGAGTTGGAAGGCACGGTCCTTCCACGTTTTAGTAATGTGGAAAGATTGACAGTTTATTAACCAATTTCATTTATGTCTTCAATGTCCTTGGTTGTTTTCTTTGCTTGATGCAGTCCCAAAAGTTTGACTCTTTGGAAACGCTGTAACATCTTGAAGCAGTGAGCAGCTTCTCATTGTTAATCAGTTACAGATGAGACTTAAACACAATTACAGTCAACAGCTCTTTATCATCTGCTTATTTAAATCCTGATCCTGGTAAAAAAAACAAATTTATGGCTAGGCAGTGTAGAATCCTCAATATAAGGCTAGTAGTTTTAGAAAAAGTTTAATTTAATGCATTTATTCAGCCTGTTTCTAACATGGGGTCTACATGGATATGTCCTGATGTTTATTTTATGAATATTTCTGCCTGTGTCCTTCAGGGTCTGAGTTATCTCCACTCCAAAGGAAAAATGCACAGAGATATCAAGGTACCTCCTCTTCCATTGCTCATTGTGTTTCGTTACTGTTTTGTTACTGTATCTCTCTAACCTCTTCCTGCTTCCTCTTTTTGGTAAGAAAGCTATCAATCAAATGCACTTTTGAATGCCTACACTACCAAATGTACGCTTAAACTCACTTTTTAAATATTGGACTTAAATATAGGAATTACCTCTAATTTGTTTAATTCTTTTTCTGTCACTAGGGGGCAAATATTTTGCTTACTGACAATGGAGATGTTAAACTTGGTGAGTGTTTATTTTATTTTTGTATGAGTGTTTATATTAAGAAGGAAGAAAACATTGTTTTCTGTGTCAAGTTTAAATGAGTTTAATAATTGGATTCCTTATATTTGCAAATTGTGTGAGGTGATTATGATCTTAAATTTATCTATTATTTTTGTAGCGGACTTTGGTGTGGCAGCCAAAATAACAGCCACAATTGCCAAGAGAAAATCCTTTATTGGCACCCCCTACTGGTGAGAATTAATGCTTAGAAAAGACAATAATGATAACTTTGTCTCATCTCATTTCTCTCTCTTTAATGGAATCAACTCACAAAGTTTGTATGTCTGTGTGCGCATGCTTGCAGGATGGCCCCAGAAGTGGCTGCTGTAGAGAAGAATGGAGGATATAATCAGCTGTGTGATATTTGGGCTGTGGGAATTACTTCCATTGAACTTGCTGAATTGCAGCCACCCATGTTTGACCTGCACCCCATGAGGTATTCCTCTTGCTCACACGCACCTTGTCAGAAAATGATGGTCTGTACATGTGTTAACAGAAACTAAATATAATTTTTCTAATACAAATAAAAAAACATTTACTGTTACAGAGCTACCTGAAAAAAGCCTGTAAATAAATTACTTCCTTTTTAAATCACTACAGTGACTGTGCAAAGTTAAATGCCAGTGATTCTGTCACATGGCAGTGTTTTTTTTTTTTTTTTTTTCCTCCTTTTTTCTCTTCCTCTCGTCCCCTCCCTCCAAAATTAAGAACATAGTTTGACAGTGAGTTCACACTTCTGAAAAGCCGGTCAGTCCTGCTGCATTTATAACCTGTGGTTAGTTACCAAACAGCCACACAATGCAGATAATAGGGCATATTTCAAGTGATTATTCTAAATGGGCTTCTGATATGGATCTATTGAATTGTTTATCCTTTTCATGAAGTACATTATCAAACACAATATTATACCTGGCAACCTTTTTTTGTTTATAAAAATAAAATAATGGATACCACATTGTCACTGCACCTATTTCATGAATTTTTACCCAAAAATGTGTTTTTGAGAAATACATGACATTACCCAATATACAGCCAGTATTTTTGTGTTCTTCTCGAAAGATCAGAAGCGAAAAAGCAAAAAGGCTGAAATTTAAGATTTACAAAAAAAATAATAATAACAATAATTAAATAACTGACAGCAATATTAAAAGCTTGGCTATAATGACAATAGACTCCTTTTGCTTTGTACTTGGATCTATTTGTTCTTGCCCTAATGTGTCTCATGTTTGTCTGTATAGGGCCTTATTCTTAATGTCCAAAAGCAGCTTCCAGCCTCCCAAGTTAAAGGACAAGCTTAAATGGTGAGTGCAAGTCTGTAATTTGAGGTGTGTGTTTGTGTTTTAATAAATTACTAACACAGATCAGTGTTTACATAGTTTACAGTCTGCATTCTTGCGTCTCTCACATGGAATTTCTTTCATTACCCTTATGTTTAGGTCTACAAACTTTCACAATTTTGTTAAAGTGTCTCTGACCAAGAACCCTAAGAAGAGGCCTACAGCTGAAAAGCTGCTTATGGTATGAGCCTGAACTTTTATCCAGCTTCGCCACTATTGTTATAAGCGTTGCTTTTTTTCTTCTTCTTTTTTCCCTAGTGTGTTTTTGTTCATTGTCTCTGTTGTACAGATATCGTCTGTTGAAACATAAAACCCACTATAGTTAATATATTGGGTTGACATTATCATGTGTCATGACACGTCTGTGTCAGATATGGTTTAAATCAGCCTATTGTTTATACTCTCAGCAGTTGTCACCTTTATTTTTTACAACAGGTTTTAATGTGTTGTGTAATGCTATCACTTTTTTTTTCTTGTTTGTGTATAGCATATGTTTGTGGCTCAGTCCGGTTTGAGTCGCCGACTTGCAGTTGAACTGCTGGATAAGATGAATAATCCAGACAACTTGCGTCCCTATATCGACAAAGACGAGGATGATCTGGAGGTAATTCACACAGTCTCTATGTGCAAAAGTGATAAACTGAAGTGTAATATGGGGATATTCTGTAACGGCATGTTCCTTTTTTAGTAACTGGTTGTTGTTAGTGATGTCTTTATATGTGTCAGGTCTATTCATTGGACCTGTATAAACAGTGCTTAACAGATGTATTGTGTCTCACTCACACGCAAACACGCACGCACGCACAAACACGCACGCACGCACGCACAAACACGCACGCACGCACAAACACGCACGCACGCACAAACACGCACGCACGCACGCACAAACACGCACGCACGCACGCACAAACACGCACGCACGCACGCACAAACACGCACGCACGCACGCACAAACACGCACGCACGCACAAACACGCACACTTTTCTTGCATAGTGGAGCACTGTTCCTATAATTAGCAGTGGGGTATTATAGTATGAACTTATCTAACTGCAGTCTTTCTCTCACTCTGTAGCCACCGCATCCTCCACACACCATCCGTTCAGCCCCTAACAAGGATGCTCGAGCTGGGAAAACTCGCTCTGAGATTGACTGTAAGTGAATAATCACATTCCACCCCTTCCACAACTCAGTTGAACTTTTACATAGCATTGCTCAAGACAAAGCAAAAAAAATCTGACAGGTTAATGGGCTCAACCTTGAATTTAGATGCATTTATGTTCCATATGCCTTCCATATAAGAGTGAGACAAAAATCTTCCACGCAAAAAACTTTTGCAGTTCTTAAGTGTTATATTTTAACTTGCACCTTGTTAGGGATCATAATTGGAAATTTTTTCTCGTTTTTAATACCTTCACTCCAAGCTTAAATAAAATGCTTGTTTGTTGAACATTTCTGCCTTTACAGTAGTATTCTAGAGCTCTTTTTTACATTGCCATTTCAGTCTTGTAGTAAATGATTTAGTACAGCAAGCTAAAGGTAACAGTCATACTGTAGATTTAGCTTTGTAATATTAACTAGGATATTACCTGACATTGTCAAAAGTGAACTTTTCTCCTTCAAAAGTGCAGTTTGCATTAAATGTACAGTGATTGCCACATGACGTATCACAGCACTCCTTTCAGAATGCCGGCTGTTACCCTCGAGTATGACAATGAATACACTTGTGACTTTTGATCAGAAGGGTGTGTTTTTTGGGAGCTTGACTGACTCTTTACTACTCATAAATCAGAATCTGGGGATAAACAAAGGATAAAATTATTGTATTTCACAAATAGCAAACATAGGCACACACAGCCAGTGTTTCAGAGACATAAGCCTGACCAACATATAGAAAATATATTTGTTTTTGCAGGGGACATGTTACCATATTGCAGATTTCCATGTTGGAATGTATGCACTGAAAATTATACACTTTGCTTTTGCTTGGCCCTAAGAAGATTGTGTCATTTTATGTATTTATTTTAACTTTGATTAAGCTATTACAGTCTACTCAACTAAAATTACCACACAGTTCCACAGATTCATTTGTGGTCTGTGATGTAGGCTATTCTAGGCAGTATGTAGAACCCTAGAGTGATTTGGATATTGAATGAAGCAGTGCTACATCATGAGTTTCAATTCATCTTCGTGTGAGTGCACTAAATGCAGGTTGCTAGGATTTGCTCATGTAGGTCAAAACGGTACAGGCTTGACCACACACTTCTTCAGCTGCTGCTGCACAGAGGACACGTAGGGTGTATGTGTGTGAATGAATTACTGTGGCCCAGGTAATTTGTAGAAGGGAGTGAGTAAATATTGTCCTATGCACTATACATGGTGTTTGTGTTGTTTTTATTTTGTAGATAACACCCACAAATGAGTGTGATAATGACTGGTGTGTATTTAGCAAGTTGTGGTTTAGTCTGTCTTTTGTTTACACAGTATATTGGTTCTTGTGTGTGTACTGTCAGGCCCAGTGATGTAGAATTGCACATGTGAAGGTAACTGTGCTGAAGGCAGAAACGATTGATTCTTAAGAGGCTGTTCTTACAGAGTGCTATAGTTAAAACTCTTTGCCAGATCTGTGAAACTTGTTAAAGCTTCTGCTGTAAAACCTCTTCTGCTTTATTGCTGCAAAGTTTCTGTCTCACATCCCTCTGCAACACCAACACGCAGCCCAGATGTCATTGCAGATACTGACACATGTAACCATGAAATCAGTCAGGTATGCTATTGTCATCACATTGTTTGCTAATCAAGCTTTCATCAAGTACTGTTAAAAAGGAATCCCTACTTCATATTTTCTTTTAAAGTATAGTTTCTTCTTTGCATGGCATTGTATGCTGCCCGCAGAGCTGGTTAGCCAGAAGTTAACTGCAAACACACTACTCTCAATATCTAAATTAGTTTATAATATTTGGATTTTATCAAGTTCTGATAACTGGTTCCTGTGTTTTGTTCATCACTGTGTTGGGGCCTGTGAGCTCAGAGTACAGCCAGTCTTTAGCCTTAAATGGTTATGTAGAAAGTATTTCTGACGCACTTGACTTGTGTTCTGTCACTGTTGAACAGTGTGCTGACTGTCTATCATGGCTACCAGGTTAAGTTCATTTGTACTTGTCTCTGCAGAATAAAGAAAGACCAGATGTCAATCTTGCCAGCCATCAGCTTTTAATGATGCCAACAGCAGAAATTGGAAGGAATATAAACCCTCTGCTATTTTGTTTTTGCTAATTTAAATCGGCTCAGCTACTTTTGGTAGAATTTGTCAATTAGATTTAGCAGTCTTGGATCAGCTCCCATTTT
Organism: Clarias macrocephalus; assembly: GCA_011419295.1. Lineage (NCBI taxonomy): Eukaryota > Metazoa > Chordata > Actinopteri > Siluriformes > Clariidae > Clarias > Clarias macrocephalus. Next base: position 74,270 of record JAAGKR010003060.1, read on the forward strand.
ACATCAACCCTACAGAAAGTTATTTTCTCACACTACCTGTTTCTGCTTGAACATGAAAAACTTTTTTTTTTTTACCTTTAACCGTACATACAGTATTTTAGAGAAGTAGTTTGTATTTAATAATTGTGTAATACCCAATCTGTAATATTTCTAAGTTTCTAAAAATGTGTGAACATACAACAAAGTTAATGTCATGCTTCCCTAGCAAAGTGTTTGTTGTTTGATTAACTTTACTTTATTCATTTTCAACTATCATCAGTTCAGTGAACTCGGACTATTGTTAGCTATGTGTAGCTTTTTAAACTAGGTGAATGGTATGTCACAGTGGTGTGTGTAAAGTGCAATGTTTATTATATTATTCTACCTTATTTCTTAAGCACAGTGCTAGTAGAAAATGTTTACCTACACAACAATGAAGTTCCACTGTCGTTTCTTTCATGCTTTTTTTAAGACAAGATAGTTTACAAGTTATTTACATTTCCAGGTATGTACAGTATATGATGAATTATGCCATTATGATTGTTCTTTATCCAGTGTGAATTTCTGCTTTGTTGTAGTTAATAAGCTCCGATTTGAGCCTCCACTCAAGAAGGAAACTGAAGCAAGCTCAGAAATGGTGAGCAAATAAACATTGTAGAATTGTATTCAGTCTTAGCTCACACACAGTAGAGCTACTATGCGAAAACATCCAAACTGATGTTTACTACAACCAAACTGATTAACTAGTATACAGTATTAGTTACACAAAACTTTGACTAAAATGTCAGCCTAAACATAACCCATCCTAATCTATGATTTGAGAGAATTATTGATGCAAAAATATGATGCCACTCTCCACAGGATGTGACCAGAGATAATGATTTTTCCTCTCAGTGGAGCCCATTTGCTGAAGGAGGCATCTCTTCCAGGTAACTATAGAAACAGTCAGAATGGGGATCATTAAAAAACCAGCCTCCCGGCAGGTGGCCTCATATTACTACTTACTAACAGACCTTGTCTGACACCTTTCTCTGGAAAATCACAAAGCCTTGTGTCTTTGCACCCGCTAACCTGCTCAGTTTGTGTGTCTGAACACACTTTCTTCAGATTGTCTGCCTGCTTGCTCTTTTCCTTTTGCTTTGACGGTCTGTTCTTCTGTTCCTTTCTTTCTTGCTTCCTTTGAATTCAAGGAGTCTTCTGAAAAGTGTGGAGGACGAGTTGTTCATACGGTAAAGCAAGAAGTGTTTGTACCCATGCCTGTAATTTGCTTAGCTCTTTTTCATATGTACTGACTCCCATTTTTAATTCCCTCAACACAAAGTTGAGTTGTGCATCTTTTTACTGCTGTGTTAACCAGTGTGTGCATCCTGTCACTGTTGAATTACTCTGTGTCCATAGTGTACTTCTGCATCCATCTGTATAGAAACTGTAATAATTGTCTTAACAAACAGGTTTCCTCTCTCTCTTCCCCCTCCCCCACCTTGCCCCTCTGTCTGAACTTTTACTCCAGTGGACATATGGCTCCATTAGAAGATGCCTTTGAGGATATAGAGATGTGAGTTTTGTATTTACCTGCTTTATACAATACTCATAAACGTATTGCACTTTTACATGAAATGTAATGCGCATTTGAAAATAAACGCAAGTTTTAGATTAAATTATATAAAGATTTTAAAAGAATTTCACCTTTGTACACATACCTCACAAGTGCAAACAGATGCTGACCTTAAACACCTGCATCAGTTCTCCTTCATGTACTTTCTTTTCCAGATCCACTTTAAAACATGTGCCTCCACCTCTTCCTCCTAAAGTAAGTTTCTTGTCTCTACATTTGCCTCTGCATACATATACAGCGTGTGTGTATTTATTTATATAAATAACTGCACTTTCCTTTATCCTTTCCACTGCCAGCCCCATCCATTCAGCTCATCTGATGATGTGGGGTTGAATGATGGCTCAACAATTAAGCGGTTCCCAGGCTCAGATAATGGTATGGCTCCTGGTCCACGCAGGCAGAGCACACCAGAGAGAGGCAACAGGATTGATCAGATGCAGCATGATCTTTCCTCCAGTGTAAGCAGTCCTGGGCTGCTATCACGATCAGCAGAATATGGTACTTGTACACCTTTGTTTGTATTACACATGGGCCATACCCTGCAGCTGACAATCTGCACAACATGATCCAAACTATTTATAGTGATCTGTAATCTTCCGGTAATATACTAGTTTTCTTTTTTTGTCAGCGTTCTGTCCGTCAATTCTTCTAGTGAGAGATTCAGTTTCTCTAACCATTTTTGGATCTCTATAAATCCATGTAGCTCAATGTCTCTTTTGTCACTTCACTTTCAGTTGCATTTCCATGTCTGTTTTTTACTCAACTGCCCTATCTCCCTTTTTTTTTCAGTTCAACTTCATATTTCTCTCTTGTTTTTTCTCAATAGTTGAGGATTCTGAGGACACTCTAAATGGAGACACTCCTAAATCACCACCTGGTCGGCCAAAAAAGAAGGAGAAGAAAGAATTCCCGGTGAGTGTGTATGCAGGGCAAATAGAGGGTGTGAAAGTGTTGTGAAGTACACCACAAGACCATCCAAATTTACGTTTACATTTCATCATTTAGCTTAAGGTTTTATGCACAATGAAACTAAGCATCCCGCCAGCATGCAATGATTTATAACTAGGAAGAAAAGAGATTAGTGTTAGTATAAGTATTCTGTATAATAAGAAAGAATCGTTGTAGACTGTATTGGTGCATACACAATCCGAAAGCTATCAAGATGATAATTTTAAAACTTGCAAACTTTGTGTCTTGCAAAAGTTTGTTATAAACTATCAGCAGCAGCAGTCTGAATGTAATATGGGGAAGATGTGAGGAAAAAACAGCAAGAACACAGGATCAATAGTCAAGTATAGCAGTGATTAGGATTTGTGTAAGCATTTGATCAAATTTTGATCTTATGAAGACAAAATCTGCATGTTGCATCACTCATCTAAATCCACAACAATATTAGCTGTATGTGGGGTATGGACAGTTAGTGTTCATTGAAATAGATAGGAATATCCAAGTTGCTGTTGATTTAGTAATTGATTTAGTAATATACATAGAAAATGATTGACACTAGCGTTAACAATACTCTTCAAAATTTTTCATTTCATTGCAGAAGCCAGCAATTAATGGTCTTCCACCTACCCCTAAAGTGCTGGTGAGTACTCAATTTATTTTCCCCTTGCTTCTTGCAAGACTTTTTGCAGTGCACATTCAGAAATTTGGTTTTACAAGGTTTTTTTCTTGGTTTACTTCCATGAGTGGGTTTTTAGATAGCAGTGCCATTTTAGATAACCAAGATCTATTGAATTGAAAGTTGATATTTATTTGCAGTCAAAATGAATACTGCAGCAAATTCAGGGTTTAAGTTAATATTGCTATGAGTAGTTTCAATCTACTCTAAATGGCTTAATTTTCCAGCTGGTAATAGTGTATTCTAACTAGTGCTTTACAATTAATCACACAGAAATCTAAATCTAAGTGATCCTGTGCCTGCAATTTATTATAGTTAATATTAGTAGTTGGTAGTTTATGTAGAGTTTGCCAATATTTTTTTAAACAAATTTCAGTATTATAATAAATAAATTCAATAAATACTTTTTGAGATGACAAATGTTAGCCAACATCATCTTAATGAGATCATTTGTGTCATTCAAACAAAATGTTTGTAATTATTTTGATAAATATTGTGATTTATACTGTAATATGTAACTATTGTATATTTTGTATTCAATGTGTTTTTTTCCCTATTATTATTTTTATAAAATTTCCAGCTAATACTCTCTGTGAATTCATTATATATTTTAGTTGTTCATTCTAAAAATCATAATACAGAGGGGCTTGAAAAATATTTATACACGGTTGTCTATGCACTTTTTTTAAAACTTGAATTTAATTATGGACGCAATGTGTAGTATTATATTTCCTTTAGAAATAGTAGTTGCACTATTGTTAATGTTATTCTGACTGTCAGAAGAGAGACACATGTTTATGTTGTGTATACATTTTTGGGTCCCTCGGTATAGAGCCTGATATACATCAAATACATTGCTTTCATTTAAATAAAGTTCAGGGTAATCTCTGCTGGATGCAGCAATTTACTTTTGAAACAATGCTGATACTTAATGATTTTTTTTTTAATCTGTGTTTGCATTTAGATGGGAGCATGTTTTTCTAAAGTGTTTGATGGCTGTCCTCTCAAAATCAACTGTGCCACTTCATGGATTCACCCAGAGACCAAAGGTAGCTGCCTACATCAAAGCGTCATTCATGCATGCAGTTGTGAGAAAAACTTCTTTCTTTCTTACATTTGTAATGTCTACCTTTTTTTAGATCAGCATTTGATCTTTGGGACAGAGGATGGCATCTATACATTGAACCTGAATGAGTTACATGAGGCCACCATGGAGCAGGTACTGACCTCTGAGCTTCTTTCTCTAGCATCTTCCATTAAAGAAGTATAAATAAATAAATAGCCTAATAAGTGTTTTGTGTTTGAGGGTTTCTATGTATTAGAGTATAAATCACTTTCACCATTCAGTGTATGCATGCTGTATGTGTTTCAGTTGTTTCCACGAAGATGTACCTGGGTCTATGTCATAAATAATAACCTCATGTCATTATCAGGTAAGTATCTCAAGTACACTGGAAATAAATATTTTGTCGTTAAATGTGTGGGTATATGTTTTTGTGGGTATGTGTTTTATTTTTTTTTTATATATATAAATATTTACAAACTCTCAAAGTTCAGTTGCATTTTGACTTGGTGGAAAACATTAATTATTTCGAACCATTTTATTTGTAAAAATTTCAAATATGGCAAAACTACATTTAGATATGCATACTTTCCCTAATGTCAAATGTAACAAATAAGCCATGGCATGTTTGGTGCCATTAATATGATTTTTAGCACTTGCATCAAAGGTTATAAGGTGGATCTGATTCAGGGAGGCTATACAATTCTCTCACGATTGCGAGCAGCTGCTTTTTTGTTACAAATACAGGGTGAGCATAAAGCCTTTCCCTGATTTTAAACATACTTTGTACAAAACCTATATTCTCAAAACAATACATATTGTGAATTAAAAATATATAGGACTATATATTTTAAGATAACCTGTCTCTGGTAAAAGTGTACAAAACATGCCAAGAGCTTTAGTAAAACACCAGAATGAACAAAAAGTCTCTTCTCTGTAACAATTGGTGGTTGTTGGTGCCAGATTGCATTTCATAAGACTTTTTACTTTTTAAATTCTCAAAACAGCCAGACACATCAGTCTCTAGAGTTTACACAGAATGGTGTGAAAAAATTTGAGTGTGTGACAATTCTGTGACTGGAAATGCATTTTTAATTAGAGGTCAGAGGATTGCATCATGCACAAAACATCAGACCTTGAGGTGTATTGGCTACAACAGCAGAAGACCACATTTGGTTCCTCTCCTGTCAGCCACAAGAACACAAATAAGGCAGAAATTGTCTCAGACTCACCCACACTGAACAGTAATAGATTAGAAAATCACTGGCTCTTATTCCAGTCTTCATCTGTCCTGTTTTGATAGCCCATTCACCCCAATGATTGATTTGTGGGATGCTTTTCTGCTCATCATTGTTTCAAAAGCATCCATATTTGAGTTACTAGGTTACCACATCATGCTTTGCAAACTCAAGAGACAGTTGTCTCTGAATAGTATTATCAGGACATTTGCAGTGAAACACTTAAAAGCAAGCACATCTGATGCCAACATTCATACTTTTTCTTGCAAACTATTTCTTTGCAATTATGCAAACTTGACCTACCAGAATGATCATGTAGATTGTGCTGCTTACTTATGATTGGCAAGTAAATTTTAGATTAGTTTAGATTCTGCTTTGTGCTAAGTATATATACAAAGTCAGTGAAACGCTTAACCAGAAATGTACAAGTAGTCTATTTAAAATAAATTTAAAAATTCAGTAAATGTGTGTATGGGTCTTATGTACAGGGTGAGTTTGTCTTATGTAACTAAATAACTGTGTGTATGAACTGGTGGACAGGTCCTCTTGTTAAAGTGAACAGTGAATGTATACAGTACAGACCAAAAGTTTGGACACACCTTCTCATTCAAAGCGTTTTCTTTATTGTGTTCTTTATTGTGTTCTTTAGCCCAAACAAGTTTCTTCTGCTTGTTGCCTGTCCTTAGCAGTGGTTTGCTAGCAGATATTCTACCATGAAGGCCTGATTCACACAGTCTCCTCTTAACAGTTGTTCTAGAGATGTGTCTGCTGCTAGAACTCTGTGTGGCATTGACCTGGTCTCTGATCTGAGCTGCGGATAACCTGCAATTTCTGAGGCTGGAGACTCGGATGAACTTATCCTCCGCAGCAGAGGTGACTCTTGGTCTTCCTTTCCTGGGGCGGTCCGCATGTGAGCCAGTTTCTTTGTAGTGCTTGATGGTTTTTGTGACTGCACTTGGGGACACTTTCAAAGTTTTCCCAATTTTTCGGACTGATTGACCTTCATTTCTTAAAGTAATGATGGCCACTCGTTTTTCTTTACTTATCTGCTTTTTT
>JAAGKR010003061.1:0-80808 GCA_011419295.1 Clarias macrocephalus
ACAGTGGTGGTCAGTGATTGTTTGTTGGGGACAGTGGTGGTCAGTGATTGTTTGTTGGGGACAGTGGTTTTCATTGATTGTTGGGAACAGTGGTGGTCAGTTATTGTTTGTTGGGAAGAGTGGTGGGCAGTGATTGGTAGTTGGGAAAAGTTGTGGTTAGTGATTGGATGTTGGGAACATCGGTGATAAGTGATTTTTAATTAGGAACAATAGCTTACGCAAGCCCAATTTCAGCACCTCTTTGGTGAGTTGTCCAAATTTGCTGTCTCAATTCATATAACTACCAGTTTTGATGTGAGCTGGAGGTCTCTTTTGAAGTCTCTAAAGGGTTATAGCATCAAATGTATAAACAAAATGGTTATATTAGAAACATATTGCTGTTGTTTTAAATTCCAAAATCGTGTGAAATCTACTGAAATTTTTTCAAAATTATTATTTATGATTGAGTAAAAAATAAAAAATAAAATAAATCCCATAACTTAGTGCCTCCAACTCCAGTGCCAACAATGACTCTATACGTTTCAATGTTTATTATGTAGGATTAATTTTAATTCATTTAAATTAAATCAGAATGTATAATTTTTTGTGATTTTCTTTGGCCCTGTCATTTAAATGTTGCATCAGGTCCAGATGGAGTAGTCTTAGCATTGGTCATTAGCTGTGATCAAATCTATCACTCCTGATTGATCACCTGCTTTCAGCATCCACTGATCATCAGTATTTCTAAGAAACAGTAAAGAAGGATCCTACATTCAAAGACGCTCTCATGCTATGGTTAGAATGATGTTTACTTTGAGTTGCATGTCACATGGCATTACCTCACTGCTGTGTATGTGTGTTACGATGTGGCTTGTCACATCAGTGGAACAGAAATTAATCTCTACCGTCACTAGAGATGCTGTGGAAAAAAAGCTGGCCCAGTTCAAGTATACTGTACAAGGATGCTTGGGTTGTCATTTCTGTAACCTTTCAGGCTTGATTTCCAATATAGTTTATCTCCTTTATCTTTTTTTTTTTTTTCCAAATCAGCCCATATATTTACTATAGTGCAGTATTACTATTTCTGTAATATATCTCTATGTTAGTACAGCAAGACCAAGCTTTGTATTTATGGAGTCAATAATGCCATAAATCATGCAGCAGACCTGGACAGAAGCAATGAGAAGGTAGAGAAATTGAATGAGTGAGGAAGCGAGCAGGAACACAGGCATGATGATGTGTATTGTGATTAAGAAATGTGGGTTGGAATCATTGTGTGCAAGTGAAATACTACACTCTGGGTTTGTCCGACAACAAACATTCTTTTTATCCTGCCAAAGGCACCTTTACATTTAAGGTTTGATATCCTTGTATCAGTTCCTCTACCTAATGACCTAATGGATAAGGAGTGTTCAAGTCAAAATGAGACTTTCGACTAGAAAAACAGCAAACAGTAATAACTCCCTTTACTTTTCTCTATATAATCCCCTGGTACACTAATTCACTTATCCCAGCGTTTCACTAGTTCTTGGATACCATCGAGCACCTATAAATTTTCATTAGTACAGCAGAGCCATGATGGGACTGCCTGCTTAACTTCTAAAACGCTGGCCTCCCAGGAACTCTTATAACGCATAGAGAGGTCAGGACAAAAATTCCCAGCTAAATTTCTGCTGTTGGTGAATGATTGTGTGTACAGTTCCCACAGACAGATGCGTCTCTTCCACAAGTTGGCAACAAGTTATCCATGGATTTTCAAGCATTCGAGGACCTTCTACTTTCTGAATGTTCATAGAAGCAATTCATAGACATACAGCCTATATTTGCACCATTCAAAAAATCTATTGCCGCTCATCACCGTACTGTGTTTGGTGTGTGTGTTTTTTTTTTATCCCTTTAAAATTGTGGTGGTTTAGGTGGTGTTGAAAAAACCCCGACTCAACCATCTTTATTCAAGAAATATCTGGCAACCCAGGCAGCCTTAAATATCAAGTAAAAAAAAAAAAAATCTAAAATCAGGCAGGGGTAGCTCAGTGGTTAAAGTATTGGCCTAGGATCGGAGTATAACTGGTTTGACTTTGACATCACACTAAGGAATCGCTCGATCCTATCCTAGTCATTTCCAGGAAAGGTAAATAAGCACTTAGGTATGTCTATGTGCTATTTCTCAGCTAAATGTGCACCTTTAACAAGAGATGTCCTCTATGAGTCCAGACAGCGATCTGTTATTTCTATCACTCGGCGTTACCGTGGATACAGAAGTCTGGCTTGCTGTCCTCAGGCACCCCCTGATTCCCGGAGATGATGGAATTTCCTGTTCATCTCCTTTTGTTGTCTCCTTTCACTATCTTTCTTAACACTTTACTGCTCTGCCAGTCCCAGGTCATGACCAGCGTTTTACAGTGGAGGTGTTCCTTATTGACTCCCAGCTCCATATGCTGAACCCTGATAGTAGTCTGTAATGCGCTCTGCCGTTTCCATCTTTTCTTTTCTGTGAACACAGGAGAGTAGAGCGTAGTACGCTACTATACTCACATTGCTCATAAATAGTGATATAATCTCTAGCTGCGCTCCGACAGGAGTACTGGGAACATCGGGCGACATAATATAAGCTGAATATTAATGTGTTTATAGGAGAGGGGGACTTCTGTAAGACGACGTGTGGTCCGACTGTTCAGAGGGAAAGAACGAGAGATTGAAACTGAGAGCCGTCTTTCAATGTGGTGTGTGGATGTTTATTACATAACTGCTGTGATGACAGATGATATTTGCATGTTAAGCGGTCTCATTATATGATAGACAGGAGGGAGAGTCACTGTAATGATATTAATATCAGAATCGTTTTCATCACAATGAAGTGACGTTATGATTAGGTTTAATCTGGGGGGGGAAGAGAAATTCGAGATACTTCATTTTTCTGACAAGACAGCATTTAAATAAATATATATTTTAGAGATAATCCATCACCTGTATTTTAAATACTGTTCATGTGGAAAACATACATTATATCGCAGAATCACACAGTCTTGCTGTTCTTTTAGCTTCTCCACCCCCTCTGTCTTTGCGTCCAATTCCTTTTGTGCTGTTCACTGCAATATGATTGATGGAAACCGTGCAGTAGCCAAAGAAAATATTAGGGCTGTCAAATCAATAAAAACCGTTGTGAGAAAGTGCTCTATTTTGTATTGGTGGTCACAATTAAGTGTTCTGTATTATTTGTCAGTTTTAAGCCCTAAAGAGAGCTTTTGGCATTTCCAAGGCTCTGGGTTCTGCTTCTTCTGCAGAATTTTACAGCACACTGTTTAAAATGTCCAACAAATGCTCAGCCTTTGGCTTGAGCATAGTCAGGTTCTATCGTATACTGCATAGCAGGGCCGGTGGGAGGGGGGGGGGGGGGTCCGCAATTTTATTCTTATCATTGTTATTTTTAAAATAACTAATAGTGCTAGAGACTGACCACACCTGGTCGTACCTTATTTACTAATGAATAAACAAGATATAATGAGCTATAGGAAGAAGATAAATGATAAAGTGGTTTTGACACACGCAGTGATTACAGAACACAGATTTTGGCACTTTATTTCAGCGTCACTTAAATGGCGACGCGATAGACTGAAATATTTGTCCTCTGGTTCTGGTGTGCTGGGGCGACTCCTTTTCCTCTGGGAAATGAGACCATCGCGTGGATGCAGCGCTTGCATGCAGTAGTTAAACTCGCTCCGACAGTAGCAGTTAGCGTTAGCTAGCTAAGCTAAACAGGCTTAAATGAGAATGCCTAAAGCTACACGTTCTGAATCGTGGCTGTATTTCATAGCAAAAGGATTCCAACACTGAGATGTGCAACAAATCACACTGTTTAAACAATTGCGTGTAACCTGGAGAACACGTCAAACCCAATGTTTGCGGACACACGCGATGAAGTTGAGAGCCAGAGGTGGAAAGTAGCGAATTACATTTACTCGCTTTACTGTGATTGAGTAGGTTTTTTTGTGTGCTTCCACTTTTTAAAGTATTTTTTGAAATCTGTAATTTTATATTTATTTAAGTATGTTTTGTTTGAAGTATTGTACTTCGCTACATTTGAAATCATATTCGCTACTGAGTAAAAAATAAATGAATGAAAATGAAAAATAATAAAAATAATGCAATGGAGAAGGAAAAAAACTGCACCCCGGAAACCACTGCACTGATTGATTGATGGGCAGGAAGAACAAACAAGGCTAAACTCACAAGAACGAAGAGACGGACAAAACAGATGCCGGTGTAGTATGTAAGGTAGTATGTAAATTTGTTGTGACTTGTATTTACTTATATTAATATATACTTTAAACTATTAATATATTGCTTATTTAAGAATGTTTTTTTTTCGTTTTTTAATGTTATCCCCCATTTTTTCGTGGCTCTTTTATTTTATATATATATATATATATATTTTTTTTTTTAAGTTTAGGTTCAGGTACCATTTTAAATGTACTGATTTGACACGACACCGGTAACGTAAAAACAACCCAAATGGTACCCAACCCTAGTCATCACATACTATTTCACCAAAACAATGTTCAGGGTGAAGCGGTATAGACGATGAGTGAGAATGAGTGAGGATTCATATGTTTTATTCAGGGGAAAAAGACTACCGTGTTGGAGAATTTTGAGCGAGAACTCCTAATGGGCGCGGTGGTGTAGTGGTTAGCACTGTCGCCTTGCACCGCCAGGGTCCGGGTTCGATCCCCGGCCAGGCTCGATTCCCGTCTCTGTGTGCATGGAGGTTGCATGTTCTTGGTGGGTTTCCTCCGGGTACTCCGGTTTCCTCCCACATTCCACAGACATGCAGGTTAGGCTAATTGGCGTTCCCAAATTGCCCGTAGTGAGTGTATGTGTGTGTGTGTGTGCCCTGCGATGGATTGGCACCCTGTCCAGGGTGTACCCTGCCATGTGCCCTAAGTCTCCTGGCCCCCCGTGACTCTAAATACAGGATTAAGCGATATAGATGATGAGTGAGTGAGTGAGAACTCATAATGGTGTAATTGCAGAGCTCCTAATTTAAATAAGTAAGATTAGCAGGTCTGGTTATATCATATAATTGGAATAAATGTCACTGTACAATATAGCAGTGCAGGATCATGTAAATATACTGAATATACCGAATTATATCCCCTTATTTGGACGTTCTCACATTTTGCTAGATGTTTTGCTCAGGCTGTTCCTGGCGTCTCCTCGGGTCTCTTTTATCATGCACCTCCTTGTCTTAACTCAATATTTTGCTGCTTAATGAAAAGCCCCAGACAGCTGGGCTACTTCGTGGCCATCAGACAGGTGGAGCCGCTAATAGGCGAAGAAGCCTGTACCCTGTGGCCTCAGGTACAGATCGATAGTGCGCCGAGCTCAGGAACACAAACACCAGACATACACAGAGTGTTCTCATCTAAAATACTGACAGTAAGTGAATATTTATTTCTATTAGCGTCAGCTCTGCTTTAGCTCCACTCAGTATTCCTTGGCTTGTTTTTCAAAGGTGGAATAAAACAGAATTTGATTATGTCTTTGCTGTCTTTTAAATACCATTTCTATGTTTGTTTTTTTGGCATTTTATTTTAGGGCTTGGAAAAATCACATGTTTCTGAAGGTGAGCACAATGCTCAGTGCATCATGAAAAATTTGTAGCATTTGAGATTTTCTTTCCGTCCTGTTTATTACTTCTTGATCACAGTGCATTCTTCAGCCCAATACTATAATCCCGGACTCATCAACCAGGCTTCTGTTTCATCTGACCTTCATTCCTCCTGATCCTGGCGGAGGTCTGGGGTCATGTCAGTCTGTCCTGGCATCATAATGAAGCTTAGCTACTGCCTGTGGTTACCATGGTTACCATGCCACCTTGCCTAGGTAGGTGTTTGAACATGTTGATAAGCTCCGAATGCTGGCAATGACCTGAGGCTCTTAATATGACTCCACAGGGGAACAGCAGGATTCAGCCGTGTCCAGGTTTGATTTGGATGCTTTAGTGTGTTGATTCAAAATGAAATGTGGCGAAAAAATAATAATAAACCAAATAAAAGCTGATTGACTTTAATGACCAATGACCTAAGTACAGTCAGTCCATTAGTATTCGGACACTGACGGAATATCTATATACTGTATGTAAGTATAGACATTCCGTCAGTGTCCGAATACTAATGGACTGACTGTACTGTATGTTACTTGCCTTGTGGATGAAAATAGCATCATAGTATTCAAGTATAATAAAATATGTTGAAAATTTGTCTTTTTAAAAGGTGTGAGTTAGAGTGTCCCCTGAAAAGAAATGTCAGTAATATAAAAATGTAATTATCCACATGGGTTACACCAGCATATACCAGGAACACCTTATTTGTAAAATATATTCTTTTTATATTTGTAAAAAGACAAATTTTGAATATAATTGCGTACTTTGATACTTTAAATATACTGTTTATTAAAATTATCATTTTTGGCTCTTTTGTTTAAGTACCATTTAAAAAATATTGATTTGGCACCGGTAGCGTTAAAAAAAAAAAATCATCCTGTTGTTCTCCCAATCACATCCATCCTGCTACATTGTTGACCTCCTGAACTTTAATCTGACTCATGTGCACTCATTGCATACTATTGACTCGGTATCAGATCTCTGCCATTTGGAATATTCCGTTTCGGCCACTTTAAAGCTCGGACTAGTGGCAGAGCCCCGACTTCAAACGAAGAGCATGAGGGCTCGGCTTCTTTCATGTGTCGGCGCACCGCAAAGCATCGGTGGGCTTCAAAGTGCCGCGTTCTCATCTCCGTTTGCCTCTGCCAAAATGATGCGGGCTCGAGTGCCATTTAAGCGCAAGCCAGTGTCCCTTCACCCCCCGAACGAAAGGACGCGCTCGAGTTTTGATGTTAAATGGCGTGCACATGGGTGCGTCTTTGAGGGAGTAAAAGAGAGCACAGTGTCACTTTCTTTTCCATCATGTTCACACACTCCACCTAGTGTGAAGCAGAGCGAACAGTGTGTGGGGCTGTCTCAGCTCGTTCCCTTTGCCTAGTGAAATGCCCGAGCTTTTGCAGAAACACACAAGTTTTTATATTAGTAAAAATCTAGTGGATTATGATAACCACAAAAGACAAGCATTAGGACTAGGAATAAAAGCTTTCGGTGTGTGCTGTTATAGGAAACGAATTATGATTAACGACATGGTGGTGTGATTCAGCTTGATGCAAAGCAGTAACTGGTACCACCCTAAAGTTATTATTTTTCATGACCCAAAATTTCCGTCTCATTGACCGCAGCAATTAATGAATGACCTGTCATCCTTTTTTCTTTTTTTTTTTTTTTTTGCCATTGAATGTCCACCCGAGTTCATGCTTTCCATAATCACAGAGAGAAATTCCAGTATTGTCCCCTCACCAGTTTCTTTTCTCTCTCTCTCTCTCTCTCTCTCTCTCTCTCTCTCTCTCTCTCTCTCTCTTTCGAGTTACGCTTGTCTCTTGTTGATCTTTACAAAGCACTGGTACTGGAGACTCCTTCCACAAATCTAGACATGTAATAAAACTGTAAAACTGGCGTGTCTGTACTTTGAAGATATTTGCGGAAAATAAATAGGCGAGACGTAAGATGAGTAATAGAATACTACATCAAGATTGTTTTTGAAATTTTTGTCTGTCTGTTTGTGTGCGCATGTATTTCCATTTAAATGGAAAACGCCCTTATATCAGAAAAAAATTGACCTCGAAAAAAAATCATTAGTTCAACAGATGACGCTGTATATTTTTTAAGACGCTCTTATGAGTGTGCAGTTAAATTCTAAAGCCTAGTGCTAAATAAATCTCTCGTACTCAATACTTTACTACTTCAATCATCATGTGAACAATTTTGAAAACTTCATTTTGGTGGTTATTTTTTAAGAGGCAACAAATATTACAGGCTGTTAAAAAATATATTTGGGGTGTTGAGTCACATGGTGTTAAAAAGCAAAAATGTCCAACCTGTATGGCAAAATTGTTTTGGGTATATGAATGTGAAATTTGTATGATTTTGCACAACACTATAATTCCACCTGTCCCCGGCTCGTCCCAGGGGGATAAATCAGTCTGCAACTGTATTGGTGGCCATGTAAATGAGTAATTTAGTCTCATGCTCTTCTTATTGGATGTGTTGCTCTTGGCAACAAAATGGAACAAGAAAAAAAGTGTAAAATTGAAAAATTTTCATTTACGTTAATCATCAGCTACTTTCCCCTACCGGCTTCAGTTTCACTGTGTTTTTGGCAGATCCTTACCATAGTACAGTGATCCACCCGTGCAGTATAGTCCATAACATAACCAGGCATGCCAAAAGCAACAGCTTCGCTCACAGGTGCATCTCATATCTCTTGTACACAGAGCTGTTGTGTGTCTCCTGAGTGTTATAACAGCTCTCTGATTGATTTTCTCTTTCAGAACTATTACTCACTCACTCATCCTCTATACCGCTTCTCCTGTACAGAGTCATGGGAATCCTGGAGCCTATCCCCAGGGATTCGGCGCCCGAGGAGGGATATACTGTACCCTGGACGGGGTGCACACAAGCACACACACACACACACACACACACACACACACACACACACACACACACACACACACACACTCATTCCCACACTGTTAGCCTCCTCCATTTTCTTTTTCTCATGTTTGAAACTCTGCCTCTTTGCTTATAATACCTGAAATAACTTGGCTGATTCGTTTATTTATTTATTTATTTTTGTCCCAGACTAAACTAAGCCTGCTAGACAGTTGTAACACTCGGAGCGAGATGATAGTGGCACCTTTGACTAAGTGAGAGTTTTTCAGTATTTGCATACTAACCCGAAAGCTTTTATAGTATCTGGGAATTTTTCCCCACTCTATAAGCTTTAATATCATCACCTTGAAATGTTGCAAGGTCTAAACAATGACAAGTGACATTTTTTTTTCCTCACTTAGTGAGAGTTTCGAAAGGATTTTGACAGCTATGAGACCAGAGTTATTTTCTTTGCTTTTCTTGAAAAGCCTGTGCGTTGAGCTCTTGATAAAAGAGAAACTGACATGTATTTCATCTAGCAGGGCATATGTAGGTCTCACACACTCGCTCCTCTCTGCATTTGAGCAAATTACATAGATAATTTTACCTCACTTTGGCTTGCTTAGAAGAATGCCTTTCATGTGCGGTGCCCGTAATTATAATCGTTTTTTTCTACAGAAGTCTAATGGATGGTTGTGTTCGTTGTTTCTTGACAACTTGCAGTGCATTGCATAAGTATTCAAAACAATGAAATTATCCATATTTTGCATTGTGGTGGTGGTGCTGGTAACATCGTGCTGAGAGCTACCTTTGGTCCCTTTGTTTAATTACTGTATGCATATTCGTTGTTATGAAGGACACATAATTTATGTTGAACAAAAAAGAGTCTTTTATTTAGTTTACATGCATTATATCTGACATGATAGCTATGGTACAGTATATGCATATAAACCTCTATGTTAAGTTTATTCATGTTGTACTGTATTTAGTAGGGATGGGTATCACCAACATTACGACATTAACATGATACCTACGTGCCAATTCCAATTCCTGCCAATGATACTGTACCTATGTGTAAGTATCATGATTTTATAAATATTTTATATGATTTTTTTTTTTCTTTTCCAGATTTCGTTTGCATCCTAAACAAACATCACAAATAATTTAGTCCTACCACACAGGTTGCTTGTCTACTTACATGCATGTATGTGAGCGAGTCATTTCTGGTGCTAATGTTGACATTTGCAGACTCTACTCCGGCATTGTCCCGCTCTGTGTCTCTGTCCTCGAGGGAAAGGGTCACCTTTTAGCATTACACCATGACTATATGCTCTTGTCTGTGTCTCTGTGTGTACTAGAGGCCATAAGTGAGGTCCATTTTTGAGGTTCTGAGTCGTTCAAGTATGGATGTGATGCAAATTGCACTATTATCTCTGGACCTGTTTATTGCTTGAAATATTCATATCTACAGTATATTTTTTTCCACAGTTTATATACCCATGTACACACTACCAGTCAAAAGTTTGGACACCCCTTCTAATTCCATGATCTTTTCTGATTTACTATATAGTATAGTATAGTACTATATAGTACTATACTATATATATAGTTAAACCTGTGCAATAAATGTAAACAAAATGTTGAGTAGAAGCAAAGTTATGAACCGTTTTGTGCCAGATTACGTTACAGCATCTAGTGCTTAAAAAAAAAATTATAATTTTTTTTTTCCCCTCGAGGTGGGTGTGGCTATACACGTCACTCAATAGAGCCAATCAACGCAATAGTTTATCGTGTATAGACAGAGTACAGTATGTGGGAGACACAGAAACGACCGTAATGCACCTACAAGCCACCCAAATTCTCACGAAGCAGAAACAAAAGCGCGGCACAACATGGCTTACTCCAAAAAAAAGAAAGTAGACTACGAAAACTGAACATTCAGAGATGATTAAAGAGAACAATGTATGTTTATTCTTCCTACAGGAATAATATCTCACATATTGTGAAGTGGAATGTGGAATGTGAAGCGCCGCTATGCGATAAAACACGTCCAGGTTACATGCCTGAAACTGAGTCCTAATTCTTATTGCAACCCTGATGATCACCATTAAGAACTAGTGATTAGCTTCTTCTATATTGCTGCAGTAATACTTGTTTGTTTGCCATCTTATTGAGGCCGTAAAATCTCCCCCAGTGATGGTAACACAATGCCCACTGACAGACAAAGCGAGCACTTGTTGAATAATTAAAGACATTAATCATGCCTGTATATATTTGCGTTCTCTATCAGGATGTAATCCAGAGAGCTTGTGAGATGTGAAATAAATGAATGCAACTGACTGTTACTAGGGAGGACATAAAGGGGGGCGAGTGAAGGTCATGAAGGTAACAGGATGATGGCAGGTTGGGTGAAGAGGAGAAACAATTCTGTACTTAAAACAGACTCAGATTACTAGCGCACTCTCACCCAAGACTGATCTTGTGTTTAGTCTCACAAACATCAGGTGAATACTGTACCCCTAAAGCCATTTTACCATGTTATAAGTGCCATGTTAGTCCAATGGTATCGGTACCATGGTACTTATTTGCTAATATCCTACATATTTGACACTATAGCACAATGGTTTACTATAGTATGATACAGCACTATGAAACAAGTACCAGGATACTGTCAGAAATATGTACCGTATTTAATTTATGTACCGCAGTGGTAATATTTTAATACTTTAACCTTTTGCAAGTGTTAATGCACAATACATTTGGGAATGCCATGGTACCTATTGTGTACCACAGTGGCTACCAAGGTTCAGCAGGTATCTAATATGGTAATGCTTATCCTATACAATGCTATTAGTCTGTATTAACATATCTACTGTACCATGGTACAGTACTTACTTGTTCTACTTATACCTTAGTAAACACTGTCATACACAATAGGTAGCATGGTACCAAAGTATTGTGGTACAAACTATAGTACTACCATGGCACCTAGTGAAGTGCCACTATGTACTGTATGTACCTATGTAATTTGGCAAATACCATACAGTAGTACCTCCATGGGGCCCGCGGAAGTGCCATAGTAACTATCCTGGTACTCTATAAACTACTATGGTGTCTCCCGTGCTTTCACATGATTTTAGTGATCTCAGCGATTATAGTGGTTTTCTCGATTTTGCAAATTACTTATGCATAGAAGTTAATGAGTTAATTAACTAGTTATTAGACATGTGACTGAAATGATGCCTTAGACCAAACCTATGGTGCATGTTTTTTCAGTTCCTCGCTCACAACTTTAAAAGTCACATGTTATCCTCCTTTTTACCAGGTTAACATGAGCTTTAGAGGTCTCCAAAATGTGTCTATTAATGTCCTGGCTGAAATACCACTTAGCTCATGCAATCTGGCATCCCTGATTCTCCTTCTGCTTCACTTCTGCTATAACATGCTGTTTCATTGTCTGTAGCTTTAAAATCTAAATGAGCCACTGCGCTCCCATGCTTATTTGTGCAGACGAATTTTTGTGGCCAGTTGGAATGCATTTTGGCTTCCCTGAAATCAAGGGATCAGAAGATTTCTTACTGTTCCCCAACTGTTTTGAAGCATTCCCCATTTTCCGAGTAATTTTCAGATATTTTGCACCTGTTTCAAGCATTTCTGATGTGACTGGGGAAAAATACAGCCAGCCATAGTCCTACCAGTGCCGGTCTCACGCCTGTATAAAATGAGAGGGTTGCATCAGGAAGGGCATCCAGTGTAAAACCTGTGTCAAGGTGTTGTGGCGAGCCATCGACGGGAGCAGCCGAAAGACTAACAACATACACCAAAAACAAAAAAAAACTGAACAAACACACACACACACACAAAAAACAGGGTTTCAGCAGCAGTGGATGTGAGAGTGTTAATTGATAATGACATCCTCAATGTTTCATGACAGGATTAAACATCATTTCACCATAGGCCAAAACACAGTATTGGTGCTGATTTTATTTTTTGTATCTACTGTATATACAGTAATACAAAGAGTGCCAAATACATACAGTGTGCCAAAGAAGCTACTTCTGAGGTTTATGCAATGTGGAAATGACCAATCTTGCTTCCCTATAAATTTCAAGTAGCTATCTGTTTTTCGAGCGATGATTTTATATGTGTCCCAAAAATGTCCCTTTTTCAGTGTTATACTGTCTCGTTTCAAGCAATAATAATAAAAACAAAAAAGGTAATTATTCATATATCTTTAGGAGTAGTGTTAGTAAAATTTGTGTAAGCTATTAGAAGCATATGACCTGTAAAAATGGTTGCTTACTGTAAATCAATACGCATTCTGTGCAGAAAAAAGGATTGTTTCCCCCCAAAATATGTAGTGTCCGTAACCATGTCAATTCCATGTTGCAATATCTTAACAATTTTGCATTTAAGAATAATACACTTTTTCACGTTTATGTCTTTTCATGTGAAATTATGTTAAACTGGCCAAGTTTCAGTTAAGATCATTGAAAGATTTTAATTCAAATAAGTCACGGACACTACACCTAAGTGAGACTTTTTTTTATACGCTGCTGTATATGATGTTTTATAACATTTTGGGCATAAATTTAAACATTTCTTTAAACAGGACATTGTTAGCATTGTTAGCATTTGCTAATTATTTGCTAATACAGCTAACCTGCAGTTCTTATTTTTGGAAATATTTTCACACTTTTTTTTTGTTTGTTTAAACACACACTGGAGACATATCTAAATAGCCAGAGAAGTGAATTATAGATGAAATATGAAGAAAAATTAATCTTTGAAGGTAATACAATAGATTATTAGTGCTCTACTGAGTGTAGGTAACTAGTACTTTTGGCTTGCTTTGCTAATCTGACGGTAAAGCTAGAATGAGCCCTACTACTAAAATGAAAAAAGAAAAAGAAAAAAAAAAACCTTGTCTATAGTGTAAGTGTATGGTAAGAAAGCCATGTGCTCTGTACTCATATCACTTTCCCCATGTGTTGATGTTTTTTTTTTTTTTTTGACTTATCAGATATGCGAAAACACTGTAGTTTGTACTGTATTTTGTTAAATGAACCAGACGTGACCTACGCAGTGCTTGCTTGAATTACAAATGCGCACATGCCACATTTGTTCCTAAAGACAGAGAAGGGCTGAAAAAAGACATGATTTACTGGGATGATGGATTCAGAGAAAGGGATGGTCAGTCAGAGTCTGTGTTTTTTGTCTCTTAACCTCTATGAGCACCACTGCACACTGATCCAGCATCAAGGGACCTGCTTTTATTGTCTTCCACATTTCCACTATTCATTCCCTTCCTCTCTTAAAGTCAATTGTGTGTGTGTGTGTGTGTGTGTGTGTCGGGGTGGTAGGGTTGTCTGTTTTTACTTTGTATCACCTAAATGACCACAATGCCACCATTCAAAGCCTGCTGAATCCAATTACATTAAAATTTATTCATTTATCCAAAGCAACAAAGGGTTAAGCTTTTCATGTGACAATTATCTGGGATGTTTATCATCGTGTGAAGCTGCATACGATTTACAAATTATCTGTGTTTAGAAGAGCTCGAGAGAGTATTTAAAAGGACGGCGTATTTCTTTTCTTTCCAGTGATCTCTTAGTTGAACCCAGGATTTAAAGACGCTCGACAGTAGCCTAATTCACAGCTTAACACGTTTGCATTTGACACAAAGCTGTTTATTGGATTGTTAAGAAACGTGAAAAAAAAGGAAGAAGTACAAATCTTAAGTGCCAATCCGATTCGCGCGCTGGTCACCAGGGTATGAACAAATGACTTAACGTATCGCTTGCTCTTGGCCGCCTGAGAGGTGTCAGCTTCTCGGGTCAATGTTTTGACCCTTAATCACCCAAGGATAGTAGTTGCTTTAGGAGACTTGGTCCTAAATCCCAGAGAGCATGCCCTCTCCTGCTTGGATCAATAGCAATCCGGTTTGATGTATATGGCGGCACTGTGGTGTCAAACGTATTTAGAACCAGGCTCCCTTTAGAGCTATTGCTTTCCATTCATCGGACAAATTAAAGACAATATTTCAGACTGTATTGCCTACAGCTTGTTATATAGGATTACACTACTGTATATATGAATTTGTGCTGAGGAATAAATTTATATCCCACAACAAGCACTAAGTAATAATAATAATAATAATCATGTATATTGTACTGCATGGTTCCTCATCAGGATCAGATTTGGATGCAGATTATCTTGGCTTTGTCTCCACCCCACATCTTGTGATTAGTTTATTTCCTAATGCACCTGTTATTTCTTAATTCCCTGATTACCTTGTCTAGCTTTTTATCTCTACAAAACCTATTGGTACTGTATATCCATCTGAGTCTTAATTTTCCCATGACCCTTGTGCCTAGTTTAGATTAGACCTTTGGCTATGTTCACATTACAAGCCACGTTGTACAATTCCATTTTTTAGGGAGATCAGATTCATCTTTACTCGTACCATCTGGGTTAAAACACATCATATCTGTGCGACCACTCATTCATTTCAAACACTATCTGGGTTGTAGCAAAATCTGCCTGCTATCCAATCTGGGTCTTCTCATTTAAATTGCATGAATGTACAGTATATCAGATATGTACTCAGTCTAGGACCATATATGAAAGGGACCTCTGCTTTGTATACAGTACAAACAGCCCTAAAAAAAAAAATCAGATCCATGTTACATGAAAAAATCGGATTTGAGTCACTTCAAGCTGATAGTGTGAACCTACAGTACAGTAGCCTTTGTCTGCTTTACGATCCTGATAATGAATGCTCTAATAAAACTCATGCTGAGTTTACGTGCCCGCATTCCTGCCACATGCTGTACATTACACGCAAGACTCTCTTAAAACCTCAGTTTGCCAATCTTCCCATTCCAATTTCCATTGGAGACTCGAGCATAGAAGTGCATATACATGGACGTTTGGGGGGCTGATAAGATTTCAGAGAAACTGATAAGTTTGTAGTGAGAGAAGTGTATACAAGATATCAGAAGCCTAATGTTTTGCGAGAAGAGAGTCTGAGACTCAAGAGAAAAAAAAAAAGCTTTACATTTAAAACCCTCCCACCACCAAGGAAAAGAATGTTCACATGATCTGTATACTTGCATTAGCCTTAAAAAACAAGCAAATAAATTGATCATATTCTGTGCTGATAATCAAGCCTAATCTGAACCTTAGACCCACTGGGAAGCAACCTGCATAGATCCTGTACAGCATTGTGAGGGAGGTCTTCATTGTTACACAAGGGTGGATGATGGTTTGAGTTGTACCATGGAATAAGACTCGTAGGGGTGTGTCTCAGGAGACACCATCTCATCTGGAGGTGAGAATGGAAGAGACTCAACCTGTGATTTCTGTCCTAAGGACATTTAAGGACTTCCTTTATCTCTTCCTCTCCTTGGTTTTCTGTTGGTGCTAGATTTAATGTTGGTGCTCTACTTTGCCATCAAGCAAATTCATCAGTTCATGTAACGATTATCCGCCATTATTAGATGTCAGATGTGTTTTATTTCAAACTACCAAATGTGAGTTTATTTTATGAAACCTTTAAACATGTACGGGGCTAATGCAATATGAATTGATAATGACTCATATGATGAACTGCTCACATTATCACGCTGGTTTTTAGGAACAGGGCACCGAACACCAGGAGGCCTTTTTGTTGCCATGGCAATTGATTTGGTTCTGTGTCTCCGTGCTGTATACGCAATGATTGGAGAGGGGGGAAGTGTGGCACTGAATGAAATCATCTTTTATTCTGATGTTTGTGCTCGGGAAATGATAGCACTAGCATCAACCGGGCAAAGCTTGCACTGATTTTGGATGAGAAAACTGATTTAAAATGAGTATGACCAGAAATATGAACTAGAACAGTACAATAGAATGGTCGTATATAAAGGTTTATGAATTTTTTTTTTGAATATGACTGTCTGCTATCACCAAAATTGCCTAGCTAGTGTTCACAGCTAGCAAACTTGGTTGCATTTGTTTGCACTAGAAAAATATAGCTCCCAGACTTTCATGGTAAGTCTCTCATGCTTTTAAGATCCAGTGTCAGTATCTACCATGACCAGATTATAATATATAGATGTAACATTTCATTGTCTTAAATATAAAGTATTATATCTACAGTATGAGAATGAGGACTGTGATTTAGTGGACTCACAGTTTAAGTATCTCAGGCTTTTGTTCACCAGTGATGGGGAAAGATGATGCAATTTACTCTAGATTGGTGCAGATTCTGCAGTAAAGCGGTCACTGTGCCGAACCTTAATGATGAAGAGGGAGCTGAGCCATAAGGCAGCTAAAATGAGATTCTTTTATGCGGTGGTCAGGCTTACTGTCTCATATCGGGTGAGAAGTAGACCTGCTGCCCTTCTGCATGACAAGGAGCCAGTCGAGTTGGTTCAGACATGTCCCCTGGTCGAAGTTCATTGGAAGTGATGATCCAATGCTGGACATGCTGGAGGGATTATATCTCTTGGCTGATCTGGGAGTGATTAGGGTCCTCCAGAAGCCGCTGGAGGAAGTTGCCGGAGACAGGCCGATACCCGGGCATCTCTGCTGGTCATAAATTGGACTAATGGGTTATGGATGGATAATCGGACTCAGTCATGCCAGAGGAGTTAACTTTTTAAAAAACTTTTAAGTTCAGCACATTTGTGCTGAGAGACAAGATTCAAAAGTGTGACTGCCATAGTTTTAAAACGAAAGTATTTAAGAATTGCTCCAGGCTGGCGGAGGGATTAAGCGGATTTTAAAAACTCTGTTCAGTTTTGATCCGTGGGACTACGTAAAAATATGTCACATACTCGCAGCAAGACACATTTTTGCCTTGATGCATCCTGCGACAGTGATCCGTATGATCTAGACTGAGTATTGTGTTTTCTTGCAAATCTTCTCCCCTCTCAACCTCTTTTTGTTTCCTCCCTCAGGCCGTTTTTGCCAACATGTCCCCGTCCCTCACCTGACATTTAAATGTTAGCGCCTGTTCAGATCTAAAGAAAGCCGCTATTATGTTGAGGGTCATTCCGTGTCATGCTGGCCTTGTCCCAGTATACCCCATGTCGGGAACCTCGCTTTCTCTCTTCAAAGAGGCAAATGCTTCTGAGGCCTGCTGTGGCTGAACTAAACATGCGCGATGGCACCTACTATACAGTAATGCTCCGCTGTTGAATGCTCAATTTTGATTAGTCAGATTCATTTTCTAGAATTGTTTTTTGGTTATATAACAAGCTCCATGAGTCTAATGATATAAGGAGTAAAACGTGCCGTTACTTAACAGAGGAAACAAGTAAATCGTGATTGGTTTTTTTTTTTCTTAAGCCAGATTTAACATTTATGGAAGGAATCTTCAGTGTCCCTTTATGGGAATGTCGCACTTTCTTACTACTTGATTTCTCTGTAACAAGTTGCAATAGACAATGAAGTAGTTTTTATATCGGCTATGATGTAAGAAATAACAGGAACCAACCTGGACAACAAACAAACCTTTACTGTATGATGTCATTTTTTCAATAATGTACTTTGAAATAAAAATTCCTTTAAAATAAAGGAATTAAACCTTTATTTTTAATTACAATTGATTTAAACCCTGTATCCTGGTAATGGAAAATAATAAACTTAAAGGAGTGGGCATTGTCTTACTAATTACATTTACTGTAAGGCACTTTGGGAACATTTAATAAAATGTGCTTACTGTATATTTATAAATACCCAGTAAAGCCTTCGTAATGGCTCTGATCCGATGTGCTGTTTATTTTTGAGGCTGGTAACTCTAAATGAACGTCTCCTCTGCAGCAGAGATAAGTCTTGATCTTATTTTCCTGTGAAGGTCTTCATGACAGCCAGCTTCATCATGGTGCTTGATGGATTTTGAAAATGCACTTGACAATAGTGTTCTTACAGGAACTATTCCAGAACTGCTGACCTTCATGATTTAAAGTAGCAACTGACTGCAGTTGTTATTACTTAATTACCTAAAGCCATATGCGTTATTTCATCACATTAACAACATTTGGCAGACACCCTTATTCAGAGCAACTTACATTTTTCTCTCATTATACTGTGCATCTGCGCGTTTGATGGTTAAGGGCCTTGCTCAAGGGCCCAACACTGGCAACTTGGTAGTGACGGTCAGATTTGAACCAGGAACTTCCGATCCATAGTCCAATGCCTTAACCACTGAGCTACCCCTGCCCCCCAGTTCATAGTTTTTAAATCTTAGGTATACTTGTAAGTAAACTTGTGTCCAAGCCTTTGACTGGTGCATTGTACATCAGGTTACACACAACCATTCCGTTGGTGGCAGTTATGTAAGTTGAAACATCCCATTGATGTAAGAGGTCATAGCAGAATGACCAGGCTGCTTTGAGCACACGAAGACTATGGTGACTCAAATCAACACTCTTTACAACCAAAGAGTAGAAAAGCATCTAAGAACCACACAGGGTTCAATTCCTGTCAGCCAAGAACAGAAATCTGAGGCTACTGTGGCCACAGGAACACTAAAACAGCCAAATGTTTTGCCAAGTTTTGCGGCTGTCACATGATTGGCTGATTGGATAGAGGTATGTGTTCCTATTACAGGGAACATACTATATGCACAAGGAAATAACTGGAAGCGAGCCCAGTGCCAAAAGATCAAACTCAGCCCTAAAGACCTATTCAATTCAATTCAATTCAATTGTCGCAAAGCAGCTTTAAAGAATCAAAAGAAAATTATAGAAATGTATATGAAATGTGAGAAAATGTGTGAATCAAAATGATCAGATTGTCCCTCCCTGGTGAGCAAGCCGAGGGCGAGGGGAACTCCCTGAGATAGGAAAATTGATGGAAACCAGACTCAACAGGGAACCTTTCCTCATTTGGGTGATGACGGATAGCAGGGATTGTTGCGCGGTCATACTGTAACAAGGCTGGAAATTCAATATAAGTTGATATGGATTCCACTTCGTTATTGGAGGCTCAGGTAGACTGTAGTGGTCAGGTAGAATCTGCAGTCACAAGTCCTCAGAGAACAGCTGTCTGCATCAACCAAGGCCAGGACGTCTACATGGTAAAGTGCAACCATCCCCAGTCACATCCCAGGCAGACCATGCGACAAGATCTCCAACCTGAAGCAGGGCACCAGGATGAGTCAGGCAGGTCCGGAGGTCCGGAGGGCAGAGGGAGTCTGGATCACTGGCAGGGAGAGGGGGAGAGAAGATAAGAGGAGAATGAGAGATAAGAGTTAGGTATGCTCACAGTCGCGTAATGTATAAGGTGAATGTTGATTTAGTGCAGAGTGCAAGCACGGACTCCAGCAGGACTAACTATGACAGCATATAAAAGGGAGAGCCAGAAGGAAACAGAGACATGAGGCTTCCTGGGATGTAAAGCAACCAGTCCATCGACAAACCTGAGTGATCAATGATCACTAAACATACCAGTTCACCATAATACTCTATGCACATGAGTCCCGTATAACTATGAGGTGGTAAAAGCATGAACAAAATTTTCTGCATTATTTAGAGACATACTGCTTTTATTCTCAGGTGTATTTCAACATTTATACTGTATATTACATTATTCTATTATTAAATCATAATATTTTTTTCACAAAACCTATAAAACGGGCTCATATTTTTAGATACATTTAAATTAAATAATAAAATTCATATTAATACATGTTTATTGTTACTGTTGCTTCCAGTTACATTTTGTATTTTTTCCAGTATAATTAACCTAATATATGCACAACCCCATCCCCACAAATGAAATAAATCATCCCCTGGGAGCAGCGCAGAGTAATCCTGGACCTAACAATGCTGGAAGGATGTAAGCATACTGTAAGCACTACTGTATTCTTGCTTAGTCCTATCCTTCTGAACATAATTCACAAATAAGGCCACACATGATTCATCTCACTGTGTTGTCCATCTCTGTCTGCTTTCTCGGTTTGATGCCGTGCTCTGCTGAAGTTGAGGCCGTGTCACCTTCTTGTTACTATGGTGACGGACAATGAACCATACCCCGCATGGCTTATGCTTTACACACGCACACACACACATTCACCCACTTGTCTTTCCTTTTCCCCATCACCGTTTTCGAGAGATGTGGGCCTTTAATGAGTCTCCGAATATGCTTTTTAACCGACTGTAGCTCATCTTGACATGTTATCTTCTATCGTTATAAAAGTAAGAGCTCACCACTTCTTTTAATGCAAGATTGTTTTGTCGTTCCTATAAAATCACAAGCTCAATAAGAAGTAAATGTTCATCCTTTCTCCCCTATACAGTCCAGAAGTGGCATATTACTGTCTGAGAGTTACATCATCTTAGGGTATTTGTGTTAGCCTTACCGGATCAGTTGTACTACGAAGGCTCAATAGCAATCCATGGTATTCTAATGTAGATGAGGAAGTGTGACAAGAGGTAAAATGATAGAATGAGGGTGACATTTACAAATACATTGGAAGAACAACCAGACAGGTGGTGTAGTGGTTAGCACTGTCGCCTTGCACCGCCAGGGTCCGGGTTCGATCCCTGGCCAGGCTCGATTCCCGTCTCTGTGTGCATGTTCTCCCCGTGCTTGGTGGGTTTCCTCCGGGTACTCCGGTTTCCTCCCACAGTCCATGACAGACATGTAGGTTAGGCTAAATGGCGTTCCCAAATTGCCCGTAATGTGTGAATGAGTGAGTGTATGTGTCTGTGCCCTGCGATGGATTGGCACCCTGTCATGTGCCGGAAGTCTCCTGGGATAGGCTCCAGGCCCCACGTGACCCTGAATACAGGATTAAGCGGTATAGATGATGAGTGAGTGAGTGAGTGAACAACCAGACACTGTTGGATTCTTCATTCTGATCAGTCAAAGTCTATCAAATTGTGTGCATATTCTAATATCTGTCTAGATCGTAAACCATATCAAACATACTATTCATACTGTATATTGTCAGTGTCTACTGTAGATCCCTAAGAAAAGCACAGTATCAAGCAGTAGAGAAATTGTGAAATGTTTGCTAGAGGATATGGAGTGATGAGCATGCCAGATTGTGAGTCATTAACACAGGTGTAAAACAGCGTTATACTCAGCACAGTGGGACAACTGACACAAACGCAGCATGTTACTTTGTGTGTGTGATTTTATTCATGTAAGAATGCAGCTTTTATTATAATTTATTTATTGCATCTATTTTATTATTAGTATGCCCCCCCCCAAATAAAACAATTTAAAGGTAAGCTAAAAACGAGAAACAGTTTTCTAAAAAAGAAAAAGAGATCTAGTTATGATCTGAGCGACTGGGCTGAATTGTGATGGCTGGAGAACTGGGTCTTGTGGGGTGTTCCAGGTATACATTGATGAGTACCCGTCAAAAGTGGTCCAAAGAAGGACAACCAGTGAGCCGCTGATAGGGTCACGAGCACCCAAGACTTGCTGAAGCATGTGAAGAGTCAAGACCAGCCTGGTCTGATCCTAGACAAGAGCTACTGTACCACAAACAGCTGAAACATGTAATTCTGCTTATGATAGAAAGGAGGCAGAACATAAAATGCGTCACAGCTTGCTGTGTAGCTTTAGACTGGTCAGATTGTCTGGTTGAGTGCAATGTTTAGGTAGGTGGTAGGTATCGTTAATGTGAATGCCAGAACACAAGGTTTCCCAGCAGAACATTACCCAAAGCATCGCACTATATATATTCTGTATACCGATCAGCCTTTTTCATTAAAAACACCTACAGGTGAAGTGAAGAACTTTGATTATCTCCTTCTATTGGCAAATGCCAAGGAGTAGGATATATTAGGCTGTAAGTGAGCAGTCGGTTCACGAAGTTGATGTGTTAGAAGCAGGAAAAATGGGCAAGTATAAGGAGCTTAGAGACTTAAACAAGGGTGATGGCAAAAAAAAAAAAAACTGGGTTAGAACATCTCCCAAATGGTAGGCCTTCTGGGCTGTTCCTGGTATGCAGGAGTCATGAGCATCCAAGTCTCATTAATATACATGGGAAGCAAAGCTTATCCTGTTTCGGCCAATCCAACAGAAGAACTAGTGTAGCACAATGCCTATGACAAGAGGATGGTGAAGATGGCCTGATTTGATGAATCATATTTTCTTTTACCTCATGTGGATGGCTGGCTCAAGAATGCATTATGGGAAGAAGGTGTGCCTGTTCAGACAGTGATTATTATTATTTTTTTTTTTTGGTGACACAAAAGGGACATACACAATATGAGGCAGATTATTTTATTGCTATGGATGAAACTACTGTATATTACAGTATATATACATATTATATATAATAAAGGTCTGTCCAGAATGCTTAAATGTCTCCCTGTCATTGTCTTATGAAAATATAGTAAATGTGATTATGTTACATCTTCCATTTTTTTATTGTGGATGATCGTGCCAGTGTAGCATTTTCCACCTTTCTTATCCCTTTTTTATTTTGTGTTTATTCTAAGTCTTCTCATAGGCCTAGTAAAGGTCATTAGAGAGAGGGAGAGCTGAGTCTGCTAATCTAAATGAGTTTGTTCTGCTAAGGGAGAGGTGTGTGTTCTGCCACTATGGTTACTTCTGAATATGATGATACACACTACGTGGACTTTGAGTTGAAGGAATGGATTTACAGTATGTTTATTAGAATATATTCTAATAAATACACTTTGATCGAGTGAATCAGTGGTGTGATAAAGCCGAATTTGTTTGTGCATTTTGGCAGTTGGATACTGAAAAAATGTCAAACGTTTCAGAGGCTGAGCAGCGTTAAAGAAAGTACGTTCCAGTTGTTGCTTAAGTCTGTCCATCATGTCAGAGGTTGCATTTAAGGCATTATGAGTTATGACAGGAAGATGCTCGGCGTAGTGTATGGAGCTTTGATTCTGTTGGTCTTTTTTGTCAGATAGCAGAGGTGTTTGTGCCAGGAGAGATCGGAAACCTCTGCTCTGTGTGGGTAGGCGAGAACATGCACTGAGCAGGGTGGCTGTTTTTGTGTTAAATCAGTGCTTAACAGTTATCTTTTTTTTTTTTTCTTTTTGGAATGATTGTGTTGGCAATAACACCTGCATACAAAATAGATTACAAAAACAATGAACCCAATCTTAGACAAAACTAAAGTAGAATACCTTTAAAGAATCTACTGCTAATACCACAGCACACCATCAGAGGTCTTGTGGAGACATTGATGCCTTGATGGTTCAGAGCTGTTTTGGAGACACAAGAGGATCCTACACAATACAGCATTAGGCAGGCTATTTTATTGTTACAGCTGATCTTTGTATGGATGGTAGTCTAAGAAAATCCTTGATGGTCAAACATATCTACTACATATCGTTATAGGAAATACAAGAAAATACAAGAAAAAGGGAAAAAATAGATAATAGTTTCTATTGAATATGCATTTTAAAAACACTACTACACTACAAATTTTAAAGTAAAGGAAACAAGTGATCAATTAATTAGCATTGTGATCCACAACAGTCTCTGTCTTACTCCTAGCATTTAAACAATACATTGAGATCAGATTCACCCGAGAGTGAGAGATCAGAGCCGTCTGTTTTGGAGAGTTCATACGCAACAATATCTGATTGTCAACAGAGGTGGGTAGAGTAGCCAAAAAATGTGCTCAAGTAAGAGTAGCTGTACTTCAAAACAATATTACTCAAGTAGAAGTAAAAATTAGTCATCCCAAATATTACTTAAGTAAGAGTGAAAAAGTGTTTGGTGAAAAGTCTACTCAAGTACTGAGTAACGGTTTCATCATAATGTCTGATTTATTATTATTATTATTATTTGTTTTCGGAAATTATGTAAGCAGCCAGACAAAATTATAAAATAATGTACAAAATTCTGACATTTTGAAATAATAAAATAAATGAAATAAATGTAATAAAATAAATGAATAAAATTTATATCTTTACAAAATAGCAAATTAAGGAATAAGAAATACAAATTTCCTAATCTCACTTTTTTCACAACATAAAGCTTTTGAAATAAATCCCTACTGTAGGTAACATATGTATGTTTGAACAGTGTCGACTATTTCCCGTGTAAGATATGCTGTATATTCAGTTGCCCTGTAAATGACTCAGCAGAAATAAAATAACATTAGAACATATGTACAAGAGGTCTCACTTAACCATAAGCTGTGTCCAGCAGAACAAATGTAAGATTTTTTTAGCCTCTAACTTATTTGCTAATTATGTATTTTAACATTGCAACATTAAATAAAACACATAAACTAACCGCGACATGTTTGCTTCCCTGTCTACCAAGGCTGAACTTTTTTTTTCCCCCTCTGCTACACAGTGTCACATGTGGCTACTGTTATTGCGGCTGATTGGTCAAACGGAGTCATGTGATTATGGTTGCTACATCTGATTGGTCAAACACAGTCACGTGGTAGATCCACCAGCTACATTTCTCTGGCAAAAACAAAGAGTATCTAATGTGTAGAATGAATGGTGAGAAAAGTAAGAGTAAGAGTAGCGTTTCTTCTTCACAAATGTACTCAAGTAAAAGTAAAAAGTATGGTGCAGTAAAACTACTCATCAAAGTTTTATTTATTTATTTTTTTTAATTGCTTAAGTAAATGTAAGGAGTAAACGTGACTCGTTACTACCCGCCTCTGGTTGTCAATATTGCCTCATATATGAACCAGTAAAGAGATGTTAGAGGTAATGACTATATCATAAATGTTGTTGTTAGTCTTTTGGCTGTTTCTATCAAGGGATCACCACAGCAGACCATCTGATCTGCACACAACATGGCATAGTTTTTACAGTGACACAACCCTCCCATTTCATCCCGGCACCGATAGGACTATGGATAGGTGTATTATCCCCAGCCACATCAGAAATGCCTGAAACAGGTGGGAAATGTCTGAAAATTAGCGCAGTGGCTTCGGTTTGGGCGGGAATTGAACCCGGGCCTTCCACATGGCAGTCATGAAACCCGCCACTCAGCCATCCGTGCCTCTAGATGACTTTATCATGAATAAAACATTTAAATGATCATGGGTATAAGGAGTCTGAGGCACAACGTGAGGATTACTGTTAACTGAGGCATAGACCAGAGTATTCTATGAGCAGAAAAAAGTGTAAACGTTTTAGTGGTTTAAAACTTGGCAAATAAATGCACAATTCAATTATTGTGATTTGGCCACAGATGCGTGCACTGTACAGTATATCAAGAATTTTCCAACATCTCCAACACAGTTAATCAAACTTTAGACCCTTTTATGAAGGTTCTCTAACATATTCTTTTTTTTCCCCCGTTGGAGAATATGGCACTAAAGATTGTGAATCGTTTCATAGAGCTCTTACAATTTTTTACAATTAAAAAAAAAATTTTTTTTTATCAAGAATTACTATAATTTAAAATGTGAATTTTATTATGGTTAAATGAAATGATTTTTGTCTTGGTATATCTTTAACCCTGCATGTATTAATAATACCTTAAGAGTAAGTAGGTGTTGAGAGGGTGTGTGTGTGTGTGTGTGTGTGTGTGTGTGTGTGTGTGTGTGTGTGAGCAGGTGTGAATGTGTTAGTGTGAGAATAGTTGGCAGGGGCAGCTGTCTAAATGGAGTGTTGCTGTGGAGCAGACAGGAGTGTGAGTGTACAGATTTGCTCATTTGCTCACAACTGCCCACTGTGTTGCCTCTCTTTTCTCACACACTAAACTCAGACCAGTGAGTCCTACTCCAGTCCTAAAATACTAGAAGCATCAGTATAAACTTTGCCCCCTTTAGATCACATTTAGTAAAGGGCTCGTTTGATCTCTCTCTCTCTCTCTCTCTCTCTCTCTCTCTCTCTCTCTCTCTTTTTAAAATATTAATCTGATCCATGTAAATTCAATTTTGTACAATATATTGTGGTGGGGTGTAAGAAAAAAATTTAATAGTTACCTTTTAGACTATTAAAAAGACAGCCATTAACAACTAGTTACAAAGCACTGGTGTATGCGAAATGTCCAACACTGCACCAAGCAACACTGGTATGTTGTTAAAGATGCAACAGAAGTCAAGGGCAATAACTGAAGCATTCAGTAACTTTATTTACAAGAACATAAGTACCTGTAGCACAAAAGAATATACGTTATGTATGAGCCAAAATATACAGTTCTAAACTTGCACATCTCAAACCCGAATGTGCTTTTGTCAATGTCCTAGCCTTTGTGCATTCGTCGATCTCTAGCCATGCTCCAGGAAAACTCTTACATTCCGCATACCATGGTCAATCAACACGCTAATAGTGTGTATGTGAAAGAAATTCACAGATGACAACAAGGTAATATTGTATATCTTTTGATTTCAGTACTGTATATTCTGTATTAAATACATGCACCGGAACCCAGATACACAATAATGCAATGGTAATAAAAGGATGACTATGACTATTATGGCTACGTCTGGGGAAAGAAACGCGTTAAATTGGTACTAATTACATCCTAACATTGAAAGATACCAAGTTTAGCACAGTAGCACTGCAAAAGCAGTCTTGTGTATGTTTGGCCCCGATTACCTACAGTACATTGGACATGAGTTCTGGGGTATTCTGGAGCTATTCTTTTAATGTAGTACAGATGAATATGGAGTACGTCCTATCAGGATAAGGTATACTTATGTATGAACTTGAAATTGCCATTCCTAGAGTCAAATCAAATATAGAATGCTTGTTAAGAAAATCAAATCACATTGAATCGGACATCAATCAAATCTGCAGTTACTGAAATAAATCATATTTCATCAGATTTTTTTTTTCCAACTTTCACTATATTTGGATTATTTTGACATTGTGTTCGTGATTCATATTTGGACTCTTAACACTCAACTCCACAATCATCATTGTTGCCATTTTAAATATGTGAATTTGCCGTACCACACCTGTATGCATTTAAGTGCAATTACTAATCCTTAAAGACTTAAAGCTCCAAATGAATGTCACTAAAGCGTCGTGTTGGTTTACTTTACTATATCTAGTAACTTGCATACCAGACAAGAATTATTAGCTAATGTTTAATGCAATATTCTTATTGACACTTTAGAGTGAGTGATACATAAATCAAAATAATGGCATAGCACTAATATTTGTTTCTCAACTTGTGGTTAATGGCTTCCATTCACTATAAAGAGAGCAAACTCATTTTATATTCAGAGATTTAAATTGCACCATAGTGAAGTAATTAAAGGAAAGGGGCTGGTAGGTTTTAAATACCGGAATTTAATTATTACACCATGGTTTAATGGTTTAATCTTTTTTTCTAGTTATTACTTTATTGAACAGGCTTATGCACAAAATCTATTTTTCATTCTTGGTTGCGCCAAAAATGTAAAATGTAATCCTGCTTACAAAACATTCTTAGATTCATTATTGTGTCTTTGACTTCTTTTTATTTTGAACTAATAACATTTGTGCCTGCGCATAAATCCAAGGAAACAAATCCAAATATTACCTCTTGTTGAAGTATGCAGCGTCTAACCTTAATTATTTCTGTGAATTACAATCAATATTTAACCATAACTGTTAAGTTGAGCTGATGTGTCACTGTCACAGCGTGCACTTGAACAGAATGAGCCACTTACTCAACTTTATATCCGATTTTATGATGTTCCTCCGGGAATGCCGGAATTCTCCTCCTCCGTCCGCAAAAGTGCCTGCCGTACTATCCATCAGGACCCAAGTTTCCATTTTCCTACCCCTCAGTTACCACCCCTGTACCATTACGATGAATAAATGATCTGACCATCTCTAAGAGTAATTATTTTCATTATGTTTCAGTAGGTGCTCTCCTCATAAGCATGAGCAGAACCTCTGCCTTCGATCAATGTTTGATTGATCTGAAATTGTGTTGAGGAGCAGCAGGTCATAATTGTGAAATGAAAGCTGTATATCACATCTTTTTTTATTCTGAAGTAGAAACAGGCTAGACAAAAAGCACATTTTTCGGAAGAATACTTGTACAGAAGAATGTATCAAGGCTTGTTTCTTCTACTTATCAGAAAGTATCACTGCTTACAATTTTTATATTAAATCACAATTGTTGCTACAGTATAGGCCATAGGGCGGCACGGTGGCTTAGTGGTTAGCGCTGCTGCCTTGCACCTCCAGGTTCTGGGTTCAATTCCTGCGTCGAGTCTGTGTGCATGGAGTTTACTGTACGTGCTCTCCCTGTTACATGTTGGTGGGTTTCCTCCGGGTTCTCGGGTTTTCTCCCACAGTCCAGAGACATGCAGATGATGGTTATTGGCATTCCCAAATTGCTGGTAGTGTGTGAATGTTGATCCTATCACGGTCGTACAAGATAAGAATAAACATAATGTTCAATGTTGGCCTCTACGGTCCCTGGTTAGACAACATAGGTTACTACAGTAGGAGTATGGATTTATGGTAAGGTATAACCTTAATGTACATAGACACGGCTTTCATTTGCAATTTTGTAAAGTACTTTTGCTCAGTAAAAGTATATTATTTTCTTTTCTCCTTTTTTTTCCAGTTTACATAAAATGGACTTGATTGTAAGTTATTGATTTTTTTGGACTGAACTTTTTCCGTTTCTCTAGTGATCCTGGAGCTATTTTTCTCCCACTATTCCCCTGAAAAAAAAAAAAGAAAAAAAAAAACGATTGGGTTCAACACAGGTTTCTCCACCTTATCACACTTGAAGATTGGTTTTCAGAACTGAGTAGCCCATTCGTCCTTGCCGTGATGCAGCAGGTGTGAATTAGTATGTCTTCCACCAGATGGCTTGGTTTGAGTATTTCACAAACGGTTAATCTCCTGGGAGCACATATAACAGTCTATGGAATTTACACAGAATGGTGTCGAAAACAAAAGACATCCAGTGAGTGACATTTCTGAGAGAGGTCAGACCGGCCAGGCTGGTTTGAACTGGTACGATTACGCCAATAACCCTTCTTTTACCCATGGTGAGCAGAAAAACCTCTAAGAATGTACAAGACCTTAGTAAATGTGTAAGTATGCACCATTCTGCACTGTCTGTAGATCTGTCTGAAAGATTAAAGTTGATGACAGTGCTTTATTCTTTTTTTCCCCCCCATTTATATTGTTTAACCTTATGAGTAGCCTTCAAAGTTACAAACCAAAAGTTGCAAGGTTAGAAACCGTGCTTTAGTGCTTCACCTAGTCTTTAGCTTAGAGCTTAAAAAAAAGGGTTGTATACTGTATAAATATTCATTCTTTTTATATTTCCTTAAAGGCTGATGTGTGCTTTACTGATGTGTGCCTGGTTTTACAGCTGACCAGGTGGTAGCAGTTTCTGTCCGATTCTCTCTGCTACAATCAATTAGACAGATGGGAAGTGAAAAGGGCGCTGGCTGGGTCTCTGTTGTACTGTAGGTTTCGCTTCCATTCATGTCTATGTGCATGTGTGCTCATGCGTACACATGCATGTGTGTGTGTGTGTGTGTGTGTGTGTGTGTGTGTGTGTGTGTGTGTGTGTGTGCTGTATGTTAATGAGTCCTGAGCCTCAGGTTGATGTTTGTCATGAAGTGTTCCACAGGAAATGAAATGTCTGTTCTGCTGGCGGCTCGCTGACGTTTCAGTATGAGATAGCTGTATGAGAGAGATTGAGCTACTGGATCCCTCCCTTATACCTTGGAATCCAAGTGTTGTGTTTAATTATACTGTATGACGCGGAACAACTACCGCAAAAGCGTTTAGTGATATTCTATATAGCGTTTCCACCGCTCTTTTTCAGACTCTCTGCCTGACAGGTATAAGGAATGAATGTATGCTTGCTAGAAGGAGTGTCTAGATTCCCCTATGTCTGTTTTGACACAATCTGGGCTGCTATTTGCCAAATATAACACTATATTTCTCGATCCTCGTTTCTTCACCGCGATTTTGGCCGAGTGGTTAGTGTGAATGGCTCTGGATGAGGGTCCCAGCTGCTTGGCACTATATATAATGAGGTTTAGCTGTCTTTGTTGACATAGTGCCTATTCAGTAACTCATTCCTCGCTAAGCCTTTCCTGTCTCTCACAGCTGATGGTGGTCTACACCTGCCTTTTTGTCTTACCTTCATGCTCAGAACTAGAACCCAGTGCTAGCAGCTTTATGTATTTATTTTACAGAACCAGAACATATCAGAACTATTTCTCCCACTTAAACTAAAATTAAAGGACATGTCATATCTTCGAAGTCACCTAAGCAGGTACATCATGTACAATTTTCATGGTATAAAGCAATTTTGAAGTCACTTAAGTAGGCACATCAGGTACTTGTGCATAATGGGGTGGGTTGGTTTTGTACAAATGAATAATGTCTACACGTTCATTTTATTTAACCATTAGAGAGAAAGAAGTAAAGCCAAGTAATATTTGGCATGCTCTGCATATTATTCTTGGTCATGACACTTTTCATGAATCAAGTGTTGAGTGTGTTGTGGAGAAGTGCTAACGAACTGAGACTTGACAGATTTCTGTTTTGTTTTTCAAGAAATCTCACAGGTCACTGAATACAGTATTACAGCTGTGATATGAACGAAAGAAATAACTTAGAGAAAAATTGAACATTGTCAATCCAGCTGGAGACTAACTAGACAAATACTATACTAACTAGGTGGTGTGGTGTTGGCAGAACGTAAGCAGATGACACGAGAATAAAGACAGAAGGCTGAATGTATTTTAATTCTTCACTGTAAGACTATATATATTTATATATAAAATTATATATATATATATATAATACAGTATATATACTGTATATACTATAATTCTGGTGGAGGAAAACGTTTCCTGACTCGCTCCACTCTGTCACCAGTCTTGCTGTGTGTATTGGTGCATTATCATCCTGATACTCGGCACCGCCCTCAGGATACAATGTTTGAACCGTTGGGTGCACGTGGTCCTCCAGAATGATTCAGTAGTCCTTGGCAGTGACGCGGTCATCTAACACAAGTATTGGTCCTAAGGAATGCCATGATATCGCAGCCCAAACCATCACTTGATCCACCCCCCATGCTTCACTCTGGACATAGAACAGTCTGGGTGGTTACGCTTCTTTGGGGCTTCTCCATACCGTAACTCTCCCGGATGTGGGAGAGACAGTGAAGGTGGACTCATCAGAGAACAATACATGTTTCTCATTGACTACAGCCCAGGATTTTCACTGCTGGCACCATTGAAACCGACGTTTGGCATCGCCACGAGTGACCAAAGGTTTGACTATAGCAGCCCGGCTATGTACATTGACCCTGTGGAGCTCCAGACGAACAGTTTTGGTGGAAACAGGAGAGTTGAGGTGCACATTTAATTCTGCAGTGAGTTGGCCAGCTGTGGTTTTATGTTTTTTGGATACAATCGGGGTTAACACCCGGACATCCCTTTCAGACAGCTTCCTCTTGCGTCCACTGTTACTCCTGTTGGATGTGGTATGCTGACATTACCCGGGATACCGTGGCTCTTGATACATCACAAAGACTTGCTGTCTTGGTCACAGATGCGCCAGCGAGACGTGCAACAACAATTTGTCCTCTTATGTCACCCATAATGTTGTGTGCATTGCAATATTTAAGCAAAACTGTGCTATTACTCTGCCAAGTAAACCTTCACACTCTGCTCTTACTGGTGGAATGTGCAATCAATGAAGATTGGCCACCAGGCTGGTCACATTAAGCTATGAAACTTCCAACATTAAATTGACCAGTGTTTCAGTTTTATTGTCCAACCCCTGTATATCCATACATGGTTCATTCATATATAGCAATATATTAATATACATTACAGACCAAACGTTTGAACACACCTTCTCATTCAAAGAGTTTTCTTTATTGTGTTCTTTATTGTGTTCTTTATCCCAAACGCGTCTCTTCTGCTTGTTGCCTGTCCTTAGCAGTGGTTTCCTAGCAGATCTTCTACCATGAAGGCCTGATTCACACAGTCTCCTCTTAACAGTTGTTCTAGAGACGTGTCTGCTGCTAGAACTCTGTGTGGCATTGACCTGCTCTCTGATCCGAGCTGCTGTTAACCTGCGATTTCTGAGGCTGGTGACTCGGATGAACTTATCCTCCGCAGCAGAGGCGACTCTTGGTCTTCCTTTCCTGGGGCGGTC
Source organism: Clarias macrocephalus (assembly GCA_011419295.1). NCBI lineage: Eukaryota > Metazoa > Chordata > Actinopteri > Siluriformes > Clariidae > Clarias > Clarias macrocephalus. Next base: position 32,572 of record JAAGKR010003061.1, read on the forward strand.
CGCATGTGAGCCAGTTTCTTTGTAGCGCTTGATGGTGTTTGTGACTACACTTGGGGACACTTTCAAAGTTTTCCCAATTTTTCAGTCTGACTGACCTTCATTTCTTAAAGTAATGATGGCCACTCGTTTTTTTCTTCACTTACCTGCTTTTTTCTTGCCATAATACAAATTCAACCTCTTTAAATGAGAAGGTGTGTCCAAACTTTTGGTCTGTACTGTATATAAGCACTAGTTTCCTGTATATGGAAACGCATTATTTAATATATTGCATTATATTTTATGATATACTGTATGTTCATATTTTTTAAATTAGTAGTTGGGCAGTCTGTAAATGCAATGAAACTTTCATATTTTTCTAACACAGGCAACGTCAATTGTTTTTGTGCAATATGCCTAAGAGCACACAGGTTTTAAAGGGTATTCAATTATTGGACCACAGTTAACTCATCCTTCATATCAAAATAGAATTTATTGATGTGCAGCATACTTTAGTAAACCTGAAAAAAAAAAACATTATAATGTTCATTGCAGGTTCATGCACATTCATGCACACTTACTACAGAAATAACCTTTCTGCAAAGCTCATTGATGAGTCACGGTAACCATCAGTCATTCCGAGAACTGAGGTAGACCCTTCAGTTATGGCCTGCTTCACTGCAATACTGAGGGAAACAAAATGAAGATAAAATAGGTAAACGAAAATGGGGTTTGCAATCATAGTGAATCGTTTGCAGCAGCAATGAGAGACGTTCGAGGAGTGATTCAAGCAATGTGTCCTCCTTCGCTATAGACAAAAACTAACAGCATGTCACTCTGCGCTCTGAAAAGGAGCATTCACTTTCTGTCCTCCCTCTGCACTGACAGCACCCTTCAAGAGGTCTCTTCACAGGAGAACAATAGCCATGTTAAACGATGTGTGTGTGTGTGTGTGTGTGTGTGTGTGTGTGTGTGTGTGTGTGTGTGTGTGTGTTCTGGCTTGTAAAAGGATTAACATGCTTACAGTATATTGTGCTCGGTCTCTGAAAATGATGGAGTATACAGGAATGTAGCAAAAGTGACGTAAGGGTACTGAAATGAATCATGTAATGCACCACAGATACACTTTGTTAAGAATAAAGCAGAAATGTGGTGTGCTGTTATATAAAAAAAATGCAAACAAATTATTAATATGTCAACAAATGCCATGTTAGTGTATCGGTGTGATGAATTTTCTTTCAGTGTTCACTATGTGTAAGAGTGTGTCAGTGTGTATCTGTTCATGTGCTAAGCCCAAGCCTGAGACACGGCCTGCAAATGTTTTTCATTTACTCTCTGTTTATTCACGGCCTGTTTGAGCTCTGAGGCCTGTAATAAACCTGTAGTATCCTCCTGTTGGGAGTAGATAGATGAAAAACACCCCAGGGTTTTATTTATTAATAATGCATATGTACTTTTTTTTTAACACAAAGTGTGAAATGGCATTGTATGAATTGTACTGTACGGTACATACAGTTTTGACTGTGCAAAAGTGCAAAGCGGAATATGTCAGTGTGAAAATGAGGATTGTTGATTTTGCCGTCTTAACATTATATCGCCAAAGGGTTTATTATATTTACAGTACATGCGCTTGTTTGGTTGTTTTGGGCCTGTTAATCTGTTGTAATTTATCCGTGTCAAGCAGATTTTCTGCTCACCACCGATGTAAAGTGGTGTTATTTGAGCTATCATAGCCTTCTTGTCAGTTTGAAGCAGTACTGTAGGACCATTCTCCTCCTGTAAGTAATTTACCATGGTATACAGTAGGTACTACACCACGGTACCTTTACCATGGTGTACTATCAGTACCATGATACTTATCTGCTGATACAGTACATATACCATCACACTATGGTACACAGTTCTATCATGGTACATACTTTGGTACAATGGTACACTTACCAGAGTTAAAAAATGTACCGTAAGATGGTACTACGGAACACGTTAAATATGTTATACCTGTTTATGTACCGTAAAAAAATAATATATACGATTGTATACAATGTATATAATAACATCTGCAGTACCAGAGTTTTAACTGTTATGGTGCTCTCCAAAGGTTAGTACACAATACTTTGGAGAATATCATGGTACTTGAACCGGAGTTCAGCTGATATCTAAAATGCTAGTGCCTTTATTATACTATTCCTGTATTACTGTAGGTGCCACCTGCTGCCATGGTGGTACCCAATAAAACCATGGTATACACAAAAGTATTCTGGTACACACTATAGTACTACAACATCACCCATTGAAGTGGCACAATTTCTACCCTGGTGTTCACCAAAATACGGTGGTACATACCATGTTACTACCATTGTACCCACTCAAGTGCCATAGTACTTACAGTACTGGGGTACCCTAAAATGTCCTATGGTGCCTCCTGTGGTTAACCTCCAAAGTTCCACAGCAAAGCTATAAAAAATCATGGTATGTACTAGAGTTCACCAAAGGTTTTTCAGCCAATAGATTTCCTACTGCAGATATACAGTATTCAGACCAGCCCATCTGGCACCAGCAAGTCTCTGAGATCACATTATTTCCCATCCTAATGTTTGATGTCAACATTAACTGAAGCTCTTGACCTGTGCGGACGGAGGAGAACGCCGTCCAGTTCCATCACTGCTCAGACCAAAACGGGAAAAAATGCGCCCAAGGAGTCGTGTGTTATATGTCTGTGTAGACGAGTGTGATCGATCTAGCCAAGTGAAATCACGAAGACAAACTTGATTATACTTCTGTGTATGTCTTGGTAGCCATAACACTGCACACCATTGTTTACAGGGCTAATGGTTTGATTGAGGAAATGCTACTAAAGGGAGGAGACAATAATTGGCTTAAAAAGGGAACAAGGCTTCGTAAGCTTTTTTATTTGTATGCTGGAAGCCAGGTTTGATCACCGCTGCGGTTGGTTTACTCAGGGGCCAGTAAGGACTAATGGAAGACACAGGACGACAGAGATAAAAATGTAGTTTTTTTTTTTTTTTTTTGTGCGTGTGTTTTTCTTCGTGTCCCAGGAAGATTGACTGGGGCTGCCTAATTACGGGTGCATAAAGCTCGGCACATAATTATGAGCATTTAGGACTGCAGTTATTGAGATAGTGAGAGACAGTAGGGATGACGTGCAGGTTAGGAAGAGGGGGAAAAAATCCCTCTCTCTTATTGTGCTGTTTTAATTGATGGAAGTGACTGCACACAGGAGATTTGAGCTTCAGTTACTCATTACCTCTTTAGAGAACTGTTTGTGGCCTGCTCCTTATGCTGACTCTGAAGCACCAGTAACGTTAGTACTTACAGGCAGCCTGACCCTTAAAACACCAACCATTTACTCCTGTCATAATATATAAATTATACGATTGAGCTGATTTATGTTTTTATAGTCAGGGTGCAAATCTCTGTTCATGTTATTTGACACTGGCAGCTCACGCTAGACTGAGCGACTTATTATGACATCAGCCTGCTTATCGAGGGTTTAATGGGGAAGTACATCCCACGCTTGGGCGCGCGGGTCACATGGTGATGATGATGATGCAGTCGTGAACTCTGTCCCTGTTCCACAGAAGGTCTGGAGCGTAGCGTTATAGATTAATGTGGAGAAACGGTCAGGCTCAGCGTACGGTATAATACACATTAGACGTTAGATAGTGGCACCAAGCTCAGGAAATTAATCGGCGCTAATCAGCGCAGGATGGGCTCCAAGAAGGGAGGGTGTTTTGTTTTTGTTATTTATATAATAATAATAATAATAATAATAATAATAATACGTTTTGTTTTTTGTTTTTTTTGGCAGGGATCCAATTAGATAGTTAGGATTTTAATGCCAACGGGAAGTCAAAGTCATAATCAGACTCTCTAAAAATATAAACGTTTTGTTGTTGTAAAAGTGAAAACTTAATTCAGCACCGCGGTTTGCTGTAGGATTCTTTATTAACCATTTTTGCATCTGATCTGTTTGACGATTTCACACTAAAGTGGTTTCTTCATTGCTGATGACCCCAAAATCTTGCAGTTCCAATTACATACACAAGGATTGCCAACAGTCCCATAAAATATGGAATCGTCCCCTATTTGGAAACGATTTTTGGAGAATCAAAGTCGAATCTATGGGAGAGAAATTTTACAGGTTAGACTACTAAGACTTGCTGATTTATATGACATAGAGTCAGTCAGTGGATAGAAGAAAACCCCTCCTCGCCCTCAGCCTGTCTGCCATGTCTCTACCAAAACAGAGAACTTCTCATTTGCCGGGACTCGCGACCCAGGGAGGCACACTGGAGGCACTGCCGGAGGGAGAACTTGTAAGCTGCCAAGCTGCTAAGCTCTGCAGACAGGACTGAACTAGACCGAACTAGATTTTCGAACTAATTTTTGAAGATGTTTGCAATATGGACGAGTGTAAGGCTTTATCATGGATCACTAAGAAAATGCCGCTAGTTGTGCCATAGACTCGCCTCCAAACCCTTTTATTTTAGCTATTTTGCATGAGTGGCCAAAGTATTGAAACAAAAGTGACATTTTAAAGATAATCAAGGTAATTAGAATACTTTGTTACTTTCTGGGCGGCGCGGTGGTGTATTGGTGCTCGCCGTGCACCTCCAGGGTCCAGGTTCGATTCCCGGCCAGCCTCGATCCCCGTCTCTGTGTGCATGGAGTTTGCATGTTCTCCCTGTGCTTGATGGGTTTCCTCCAGGTACTCCGGTTTCCTCCCACAGTCCAAAGACATGCAGATTAGGCTGATTGGTCCCCATAGTGTGTGAATGAGTGTGTGAGTGGGTGTATATGTATGTGCCCTGCAGTGGATTGTGCCCTAAGTCTCCTGGGATAGGCTCCAGGCCCCCTGGGACCCTGAATACAGGATAAAACGGTATAGATGATGAGTGCGTGACAGTGAGTGTTATTTTCTGCAATTAAATTGCTGTACAACAATTCTCAGTATTGAGAATGAAGTCCGTTATTCTTCAAAACCTGCTGGATCCGGCTGGATATGGAGTCAAAAAGATGTCTGCAGTACTCTGGTGTCACTCGCTCAATCCTCGCTGCTTGATTGCTTCCTGAACATCATGTACAGAAATGTGCCATAGGAGTTTGCAAGTCACATGAGAATTCACAAGATTTAGCCATTTCTGTTTAGAGCTGAACATCCCGGCTTCATAAAGGAAAAGTCCTGCCAATACATACAGTATTTGTTCCATTCATTAAATAAAACCATTGAGTCTACTCTACTCAGCCCAATGCTTTAACCAGGTTCAAACTAATTAGTGAAATCACTTGTTTTGTGCACAGGGAGAACTTTAATACGATACATGCCATATGTTGTCTTAATACTTTTGGCCATTGCTGTATACATTGCTGTATACTAAGTGACACAACATTCTTTGATGCAGCGCTCCTGGGAGAGCTCCGTCACTTATCCAGAGGTGTGAAAACCACAATTCTAACATGATGCACAGCTGGGGACGACAATAATTACCCAGCAGGACTGTCTACTAAGGAGTGTCAGAGCTCCCTTTCACTCCACTCCACCTCTCTTCCTCTCTGTCTTTCTCTTTCATCGCATCTGCAGAATGAAATCAGGGTTGACAAAATCAACGCATATCTTAACTCGATATATAAAACATAATTGTGTCCTTAATAAATAATAGATAGGAACCTTTACATTGGTGGGCTGTGCTGTCCACGACCTCTGGGGACCCTGGAAGTCACTTTCAGAACCAAAAGTCTATACGTCTCATGCGTTGTTTGCAACGGCTTCACTATAAATAAGTCCAGATTAACTGCAAAACACGTTACTCAAGTCTTTAAACTAAAGGGCTGTCAGATGTTTCATGACTAAACGACTGTAGATGTCGAGGTAAGGAGCATTGAACAAAATGTTAATCTCCTCATCTGTGCATGTGTACGAGAGTATGAGAGTGTGTTTGTGTCTGTGTGTGTTTTGTGTATGCGGCTGATGGATGATATCATTCCCATCCATATTTCCTGTGGCTGAGTCCAAGCACCCCTGTTTGTGGAGATGTAGGGTTTTGGTGATAAGAGGGATATTAAAAAACACTCTTTGTTCGCACTCTGGATCCTTCTGGCTTGACTAGAACATTAAGAATCATATGACTGGCGCTTCCTTTTCCAAGACACAAACAAGTCAAAGTTTTTGCAAAAACAATCCTGCTGTGGGCACGGTAGTGTAGTGGTTAGCACTGTCGCCTTGCACCTCCAGGATCCGGGTTCGATTCCCGGCCAGGCTCGATTCACGTCTCTGTGTGCATGGAGTTTGCATGTTCTCCCCGTGCTTGGTGGGTTTCCTCCGGGTACTCCGGTTTTCCTCCCACAGTTCAAAGACATGTAAGTTCCCAAACTGGCCGTAGTGTGTGAGTATGTGTATGTGTGTGCCTGCGATGGATTGGCACCCTGTCCAGGGTGTACCCCGCCTTGTGCCCTAAGTCTCCTGGGATAGGCTCCAAGCCCCCCGTGACCCTGAATACAGGATTAAGCGGTATAGATGATGAGTGAGTGAGAGTGTTAGATATATGTGCTGCAATCAATATTGGAATTTTTCGAAGATTTTTCTTTTTTAAACTCGTGTTTATTTATTACAATAGGGGCAGTTGTGGGTCTAGGGGTTGAGGCTCTGGGTTGGTGATCAGAATGTGTATATACTGTATACACACAACTTCTTTCTTTGTGCTGTTATTTATTTAACAAAAATAAAGGCAAAACGAAAAAGAAACAAAACAACATGTGGGTGATACTTAGTACCCCGTTATTGCTTTCACATGGTTTTAAACGGGACAGCTGTTCAGCATGCTGTTCAGTCATGTGTTAAAGTTGGTGGGTTATGGCAGGCAGGGCACCAGTGCAAATAGTATTTAGTTTATACCACCCTTACTAATGAAATGTTAATTTTGTTGTTTCCTTGTTTGTTTATTTAGACCCTTAATTAGCCAAATGATGGCCTTGTTAAAAATGTGGGAAATAATATTCTGTCTTTTCCTCACCACCTCTTGTCAGCTGATCCTCCTTCCGCTCAGGCTGTCTATGGTGAGTGGGTGGATGCGTTACGGGGGTGTTACGACAGCTCTGTCGCAGTCACTGGATGATCTTTTAACTCTCGCTACAGCGATGTCCTCTTCTCTTTCCATTCCCCTTTTTTTCTGTCTCGCCACAATTCACATCTTCACCACGTCTTGTGTTCTGGCTTTCCCCTCACGCCTCCCTTCTAGCCATCCTTATTCCTCTCTTCTCTGCGCCTACTTAATTCTTGCTTCTTCTCCATCTGTTTTTCAGTCTATCCATCCTTGCTGTTGCTCACTTTCTTACTTTCCCATCTTCTCTCATAAGTCTGTGCCCCTCAGCCTTTCTCCATCGCAATGCTCCTTCCATATTGTTCAGATGTCCTCACCACCTCTGTATCTGGTTTAAATGCAACATGTATACTGTAAGAGTTGGGTTATAAAAGGCCTGTGACTTGGTTCCCCAAGGGCTGAAGAATGTGATGTAACACAAAGGACAATGGTACTTTCAGGAAGATGGACATGCTGGTTCCAGTCCAGTGCTCAATCGGGCTAATTCCCTAAATCTAGGCTCATGTTTGTTATGCTAGCTTGCTTTATCTCCCAGGCAACCACACATCACTGTCATCCCAAATGTAGATTTGTAATAGGATTAGATCAGATTATGCAAATTTCCAAGAACACTCAGGAGTTTTGATAAGTCGTCGAAGGGGGTGGTTGTTTTTTTTTTTTTTTTTTTTTTTTCAAAGTGACACCACAGTGTGCTTAAATTCTGGTCAGGAATCCAATTTCAGAGCCGAGTTTGAGATACAGCGCTCTGCAACACTGTTTGTATCTTCACAAAGTAGACCCTGATACTTTTTTTTAAAGCTTATTTTTATGTATACTTTTCTTTTCCCATAACACAATGGGTCTTTATGTGGATTGCAAAAAAAAAAAAAGAAGAAATCTTTAATGAGAACAGACATAACCCATGCGCATTCATGCAACTATCCAAGTAGCCAATCACGTAGCAGCATTGCAATTCTCAGTCTGATGTTGATGTTGTTGGTGGCATATAGGAAGTTTTAGAGGTATTTTAAAAAACTGGATCTATAGGAGAAAAGGACCTGTCCAAGGTGCTGAATGTCTTTACCTTGGTCGAACGAAGGGCTGTCATGGTAAGAGACACTGGCTGCAGGCCTACTGTCACCATATTAAAGGTCTGCTGTCCCCTCTAAGAATGCATTAACTGAGCACTAACCCTAAGCCATGCATTTTACATATTTTTTGAGCTCAATAAAAATTTTTGACTATGTTTTTTCTATGCAAAATCATATTTGTTTGAGATGTGATTGTACTAAAAAAGTTGTTTTGTCTTGCAGGATTTTGGCCAAGGTGGGTTCAGATTTTGACCTGAGGACACTGCGGGCTGTGCGAGTGCTGAGACCTCTCAAACTGGTCTCAGGAATTCCTAGTGAGTGTTTATACGTGTCGAATTACTCATGCACCTGCTTTAAACAATTACAATTAACAGTCTGTGTTTATGTGTGGTACAGGTCTACAGGTGGTGTTGAAGTCCATAATGAAGGCCATGGTTCCGTTGCTGCAGATTGGCCTGCTGCTCTTCTTTGCCATTGTCATGTTCGCCATCATAGGAGTGGAGCTCTACATGGGCAAGTTCCAGAAGACCTGCTTTAAAAATGGGACAGGTTAGTGTAATCTATCGGTGGAAATAAAGTATGTGTTATTTAATGGTCTTTGTTGTGTTAGTGTATAGTGCATCTCGACAAACTTTAATATTGTGGAAAAAATTTTTTTTTTCAGTTTTAAAGCCTTCTTTGGCTTATGAAAAAAAAAAATCCAGTATCTCAAAATATTACAATATTTCCTGAAATCAATATAGAAAGAATTGCACTACAGAAATGTCCAAGTTCTGAAAAATATCTTTTAAATTCCCAATTCTTGATCAGAGCCCCATTAGCAAAAAATACTGCATCAATATGGTATGGCTTTCAGCTTGTCTGTATTGTTTGGTCTGGTGTATCTCATCTTCCTCTTGTCGATACTCCATAGGTTGTCTATAAAGTTGTCGTCAGGAAAGTTGGCTTGACACTAGGAATGCAACAATTGTAGCCCATTTCCATAAGACGACTGTGTATGTTGGCTTTTGATGCATTGATTCCAGCCTCACTCCACTCCTTGTGACGCAATCCCAAGTTCTTGCATCAGTTTTGTAGATAATCTTCTTAAGGCTGCGATCCTCCCTGTTGCTTGTTCATAATTTTCTTACCACACTTTGCCCTTTCAGTCACATTTCCATGAATAGGCTCAATACAGCATCTTTTATGGCTTATCCTCTTTGTGGAGAGTGTCGACAATCAACTTCTGGACAAATTTAAAGTCAGCAGTTATATATACTGTATGAACAGTAATTTATTCAAAAGTAATTATTATAATATTACAGTATGAGATACTGAATTTTGGATTGTCTTGATCTATAAGCTGTAATCATCAAATTGAAAACTAAAAAGGCTAAAATATTTCATGTAACATGATATATATATATATATATATATATATATATATATATATATATATATATATATATATAGAGAGAGAGAGAGAGAGAGAGAGAGAGATGCACTGTCCTTTTTTTCCTGATTATGGTCCTTTGTGAATTTTATCTGACATTCCTAATTGCCTGAAAAAAACATGAGATGTAAATGAGCTAATTTTTTTTTTCTTCTATTAAACAGTCTAACAGCTTATTAACTTTCAATATAAATTTTATCAAGGGAAATAAACAGGCATCATGATTATCCACTGGCAATAACGTGCGCTTTTTCTTCTGATTTCTGCCGAATATATTAAAGGCAAATTCTATTTTACATTTATGTAAGGTTCGCATTTATTTTTAAGGCAAAACAGGCTGAATATTAGAACGGGCCTATCTCATGTAGCATTAATAATGTAATATTTTAATAACATAGCCATATTGAAGGTCACAGGGGGACACTACTATATTATACTGAGTTACGGCAGAGGCTCATACTCGGTTAGTTCAATCGTGGAGCTGTTAATGACAGTATTAGCATGAAAGTTGCTTCGGGAAGATGATCTCTGAACAGTGTACAGATCAAGACAGAAAAGACAAAAGCACTTCTGCATTACTCTGTTTAAACAACTTCGTTGTACTGTGGGTAATCATAATCATAACCCAAATTACACGATGATCAAATGAAATGAAAGTCAAAAAGTTTTATTACAAAAAATAAATCCTGAACTCCAATAAGGATATTTTTGATACACTTTAGTCTATCACTGAGCAATAATGTAAGATTCGAACACAAACAGTTAAAACATTAAAGTGTGCCGATAGAAATGATAACAGAATCTACTAGCTGTCATTTTTTTAGATACTGCCAAACAATTGGGCGCTCAAGCTACTTGTCCTGAGCCGAGCACGCTTCATACAGTAACAAGAGGCAGTGGATGCTTTTAATCTGCTTGGATTGGTGTTATTTACTCACAACTCCGTGCAGTTTCACTCACGGGGCAACTCAGGACTTGTCGAAGACAGAAGTGACAAGGATTCTAAATGTTTGTCTCTCGCAATTTATTTTTCACCATCTCCTGAGATTGAAAAATTGACAAATATGTACCTGTATCTTGTTTTTTCCCCCATGGGTTTAAAAACATGCTCTTTCTTTGGCTTCATTCTTACTGAGATAACGTTTAAGATTTTTTTTTCCCCTGTTAAGTTGATCAGCAGCTGTTGTCTATTAATGCCCTGGAATGTAAATGGAATGTAATGGGAAAAAAAGAAAACGTCAGTTTTGTGTGCCTGTGGGAGCCGTTTTTATTTATGAACGATCTTTATAGAACATGCAGTGCATGAAATTATTAATAATGCTTGATGTATGGTCTGAGTATGTACAATTTGATTGAATGAATGACATTATGTGCAGTACACAGGGTGTAATGTATAGCAGAATGCATTTGGCTGCCATGTATAGATTCAAAACAAAACATATCAAGACAATAAATTTTTTTTTTATTGCAATAGAAGGACAAATAGCCAAACAGTCGTGGCATTTTTGCTCTATTCTCTTGATATTTTTGCATTTTTGCATGTTTGCATGGCAGCAATCTGATCGACTAATCTGATCTGTTAAAATAAAAAATAAATAAATTAGGTTAAAATAATAATATTATTATAATATTCCATTCATGAGAGGGGTGTTCAGGTCCATCAGGGACTTTCCAGGGAATGAAGGCATAAAACTGGCTGACATTTACAACAAGCACAGTAACAAATGGACCATTTTAAACTGGGTCCACAAATGTTTCTCAGGGTGATCGTATCCAAGCACTAGTCATACACTGGGATAAGTGCTTTAGTGTAGCTGTGAATTATACTGTATAGCTTAATAAAGGGAGTTTTTTTTTTTCCCTCTTTCATACTGTAACTGTGTTCCGCTATTCGGCACAATCAAAAGTCCTGGTTTGACTTGAACACCCCTTGCTGTATTCAGAGTCAGTGACTTAAGCCCTAAAATAACATTAATATTTACACAGGCAAGAAAGGAAACTTTGGAAGGCTGAGTTCGACCTTCTGAGCTCTTTTTATAGATTATATAAATCGCCTTTATGTTTTTCCTCTAAGGTTCTCAGATTTTCCTCGAGTTGCAGGAAAAAAAGAAAGAACTAGTGGATTTGTATGAATCTATAAGTATCAGTCGTCAGCTTATGGAATACCACCTGCTGATACTTTTTTTTCCCCCTAGTTTTAATTGTAGGTACACCGTGAGATTGTAACGTGTGCTCCGTTTTGATCATGAAGTGAAAAAATAATCAGCAGGACATTGCTTTTTTTAATTAAATGCTGACTTTGTGAATCACATAAATTTAGCATTAGGTCTTTTTTAAAAGCAACCCCCTGATGGTTCATTGTTATTTCCCTTTTTTTTTTTTTTTTTTTTGCCTAATCCACACATGCTGTACTTCATCGCTTGCACAAAAACACAGATTATAAAAATAATTTAAAAAAAGTTTTAAGTGGGTGAGACTTATCATACGCCACACGTTGGTAATAGCTGTGTATTTAAATCATTTGTTTGTGTGTTTGATGTGTATATCTGTAGAGGAGATGGTAGCAGATTTCCCATGTGGATTCAGGGACTGTCCCAATGAAACAGAGTGTAGGGAGGGGAAAGCGTGGAAAGGACCAAACTACGGAATCACGAACTTTGACAACATCTTGTTCGCCATACTTACCGTCTTCCAGTGCATCACCATGGAAGGATGGACCGATGTCCTTTACCATGTGAGTAACTTGGCTATTAAAAAATCCTTGACAGAGTATGTATTGTGTTTTTTGTATTTCCAGGGTAGGCACGACGCGACATCTCAAGATGTCTGAGGCTGTCTTTTGTGCTTGACTGACTTCTGAAATCTGCAGAGGGACTGACTGTCTCTTCTAGTAATAAAATTTAGACCTCGTGTGCCTTGACATGAATACTGAACATCCTCCTGGGAGGAAAAACAGGCTGGTTGCTCCGCTTGCAGGACAAAATTCAGTCATTCTCTTTTTTTCTGTAAATCAACAGATATTCTGTTAGGCAATAAAAAGAACTTTATGGCAGCGAAGTTTTTCGTAATGAATGTGTTTTGCATTTGTTCTTTCTACTACTGTCCATTTGCCAGAGGAACAACCTTGTCAACAAAAAGCCAAAAAAAAATAAAAAATGACACAACTGCTAAAATGCACAATGAGAAGGTGAAAGTGATGGAATATGACAAGAAATCATAGAAGAATGATTGTGCTGAGGTGTCTGGCACCAGGATGTTGGCAGCGGATACTTTGGGTGGTGTGGAGTGTGGGGCAGGGCCTCTATGCATCAGACTTGCTCTGGGGAGTTGCAAGGCTGTGTTTTTGGCCCTGGGTTCTTTAGGTGTTGGTACCGTGGTGCACATGATGTTCTTGTGCCTTTTTACCAAGGCCAGCATTGACTTTTTTCACCAATTTGTGCTGCATTGGCTTTTCTTTGGTGCTGGCCTTTGGTCCCCGTGGGCATGGGTGAGCCTTGGGTGGCCATGATCCTGTCACCAATTTACTGGTGTATAATTGATAATAAATGTTAATATTAATAATATAACACATAAAAAATGATCAGAAAACCGATAGTCCTGCTTTTCATATGGCTTGCACTGTTGTTGTTGTTGTTGTTGTTGTTGTTGTTGTTGTTGTTGTTGTATATAGATCAGTTTTTATCCACCATATTTGGACATGGCAAATGATAAAACAGAAGCAAGCTTCACATCTAACCTTTTCTGAATAGTTATGCAGCGCCTAGAAGAATGTACAAAAATTTGTCCGCGGCACAGCACGGCGTTCCAAACCACTGTAAAAATTAAGGTCAGTGTAACCTCAGATGTAACAAGCTACTTCCTCTCAGCAGGCTTAGTGCTGTTTAGCCTTCAGGAAGCCAGACTGTGCTCAGCAGGAGTCATGCAATGGATTTCGGGCAGAGAGGATGCTGTAGTACACTGGCATGCCTACACCTGGCTGTGAAACACATGACTGTGCCAGAACGTGGTGGGGAAGCAGCATATGCCACTCATATGCTGCAAGTCTGTGACAAAGGAAAACATTACGGTGCCAGCTGCATGCCCGGCCTTCCTCGCATCTCTCGGCTTCATTCGTTTTTTCTTCAAATCGTCACACAAACCCTCCCCTCAACACACACACACACACACACACACACAGGCACACACTTTGCATGCGTTTTTCTCGATGTTACAGCTTCTGAACCGTGCAGACTGTCAGAATAGCTGTCAATCAGATTGTGCAGCCCGTGGTCTTGTGCCTGCACACGAGTCACAGCCATGCTGATATTCAGTCCCACAGCATCCTTGCTCATGCAGTATCGCCTGATTCGTCAGCATGTTCTTAAACCCTTTAACATTCAGAGCTTGCTAGAGTAAATTATTTGCCAGTAATGTCATTTTACTGTATGAACTGAATAATTCATAGTAGGTTCTGAATAACAGACTTCGAGAAGAATGATAAAATGATGAGCTGAAAATTTCATAATCATCAAGTTATCATGATGATAACATAATGATTAGGTAATCATGCTGAAGTTTAGAAGCATTAGCAGAACATTTGCTCTCGAACTGTAAAAATATTATTTTTATGGACAACAACAACAACAACAACAACAACAATAATAATAATAATAATAATAATAATAATAATAATAATGAAACACATAATTATAGTTTTATCACAGCAGTTCTGTACCGAGTTACAAACACGATGTGTATGTTTAGGGACTATACATTTATTTCTCACATTTTGTATGTCAGAGTGGTTTGGTACAGTTGTCTATTTGTAAAAGCACATACTGTACTGCTGGAATATATTTAAATATCAGACAGCTAGTCCATAACGTCATATAGTACTTGGTCTTGAGCCACCCCATATTTCTTCCTATTAAATTAAATTAAATTGAATTATATCGATTAAATTAAAGAAGTGGGAACAAATGTTTTTCTGTGACACGCTGCAAAATGCCTAAGGGAACAATGTAAAAATCATTTGTTTATGTAACACCCACTGCAGCCACCTCATTTCCCCTCTCACCTGTTCCAACCACTCAGCATTAACCAGCTTATCACCGGCCAGATCATCTGTCATCACCTGCACCTGTTTCTCACTGGTTCATCCTTTATGTTAGATGTTTTTTTAAAGCTGGAATGATTCATAGGTCACTGTGTGGCTTCTAAACCACGTAACATTCCTCTCAAACTGGTCAGGTACAGGGAGCGGACTGAAAATGAGAGGCAAAAGCTTGGCAAAAAAAGAGACACAAAAACAGCCCTTGAGGAAGCCTGGAGCACTATTCCTCAAGAATACATTAAAAATACAAGAAATTCGAGTTCTTTGGAAGCAAAATATGAAGAAATTAGGGGCTTAGTGGTTGGCACTGTCATCTTGTACCTCCAGGGTCCGGGTTCGATTCCTGCCTCGGGGTCTGTGTGCATGGAATTTGCATGTTCTCCCCCGTGCTTGGTCGGGTACTCTGGTTTCCTCCCACAGTTCAAAGAGTTGCAGATTAGGCTAATCGCCATTTCCAAATTGCCTGTAGTGTGTGAATGAGTGTGTGAGCCCTGCGATGGATTGGCACCCCATCCTGGGTGTACCCCGCTTTGTGTCCTACAGTAAGTCTCCTGGGATAGGCTCCAGGCCCATCGGATCAGTAAGTGAGTGATGACTGATAAAGGTTAACATTTTTTATAATGTTTGTTAATTCATTATATCAGTCTGCAAATTCAAAGGCAGATTTAATCTCCAGTTGTTTTGTTACCTGTGGTTTATTACTAAAATGCCACTGTACACTGTACAAGTACACGCTGGTTAAATACTACTACCCATGTAGTTGATTTAAAAGCAGCACTTTTACAAGCGATAAAGTATATAATAACCAACCTGCTGTAGTGCTTCTTTGAGCTTATTGGTAATTTGATGTATATGTACAGTATATGATGTAATCAGTGGTGGCAGAATGAAAATGATTGCTTTGCTGTTTGGAGACAAGTGGGACTGACAGGGTTAAATACTGTATCAACTAATTAACTATTCATATTACCAACAGTAGCAGCTAACTAATAACTTTTCGATTGGTTTTTCACTCATTAAAAAAAAAAAAAAAAAAACATTCAGTCCAATCGATTGCATAAATTACATTCAACCCTTATTATGCCATGTGTTCGTGCAAAGTAAACGACGGTAATGGATTCTGTAAAACACCAAGTCATTTCTCGTTACTTACACACAATGAGATTTGCCTTAGACCGTGCACAGATCATTCATTCTAATCATCTACTCTTGACCTCCACCCACTCTTGAGGAAATGATAAGGGTGTGACGCATCCTGTAAATCGAGATTGAAAACCAATATCGCAAGGCCTCAAGGCTGATTTTGCGCTCTTGATCAGATACAGGCATTGTTTTTAGCTCGACATGATGAAGTCATAATGCAGAATATAAGATTTGATGCACATAGCCTGATCTCAGTATGGCAAAGTTGTGTTTGGAATTTTGATTGAAAACAAGACCCACATTCTATTCGCATGCTCTCACCAGTAGGAACAGTACTGTACAGTACACCCACTTACAGTACGTATTCATGCAATAATACAATCAGCCAATCATGTGGCAATAGCAGAGCAGATAAAGGAACAGAGATATTGTACATCAGAATGGAGAGAAATCTCAGGGTTATCAGTGAATTTGACCATGGCATGGATGTTGTTGTTGCCTTTTATGCAGGTTTAGGAATTTCAGAAATAGTTGATCTCCTGGAATTAGATTGAATTTAACTGACACAAACTCATTTAAATATTCTGCACAACCATGCTGAACAGAAAAGCTTCCCACCCGGCAGTGGAAGATGACAGCTGAAGCTACAGTGGGCCCTGGCTCACGCAAGCTACGACAGCTGAAGACTGAAATTTCTAACGAACGGAATTCTTCCGTTATCTAAAAGTCTGTTCGAGTTACGAGTTGTAGTTTTTGTAGTATTTGGGTAAAAATTACAGAAGGAATGGATTATAATGAAATGTTTTACTGTACAGTATATGGCCAGTATTTTTGTGTTTGTGGTAGTATAGTTCTGATTGACTTGTTAACAGTAAATTTCATTGTGCTCATAAGGAAAGCCACTTAACTACATCCTGCACTTGAAAGTTTCCAGATCATCATGCGTTTTTACTAATGAGCAGGTTCCCTTTCGGGTTTCTGTTTCCCTTTCCTGCAGTTAATTGTGTTTTCTACAGTGTGTCCTGCTCGGGGATCGCAAGCACCAGTTCTAAGGATCTTTCTGATCTCCTACTCCCAAGGGAAAGAAACCGTTCCTGCGTTCTTTTCTGTATGTACGGTATGTGTTTAAATGACTGAAACTTTATGCAGGCGTATGTAAGGTACAAAAGATTAATCAAATGCATTGGACTCCAGACTCCATTTTCTAGATTATTGTCTGTGCTGGAGTTACAGCATGTTATTTGACTCTAAAAGATTAATGGAGGAATTCAGTAATGAAATATTCTACAGAGTTACCTGTATACTTGAAAAAAAAAATCCACTCTAGACAATTGTATTAATATTTATAATAGTTTTTATGCCATCTGAGTTTGACTGATTGATTGGTTGGTTAGTTGGTTGGTTGATTGACGGTTTCCTTCATTTCCCACAATGCCACTCAGTGATGTTGGACCCAGTGGAAATTATCTCAACATAACTTAGACATACTAATAAAGTACTGACATCAACGTCATCATGCTCGTAAGTGTCTATAGGTGTCTGCTGTAACTCATCATCAAATAGCTGAATTGCATCCCGGACCTACAACGTTTGCTGTCCTGGATCTTTAATTCCACGAGGGATCAAGTCAAACCATAACTTTTAATTTCACAGAATAACAAAACAAAGATATTATAGTACAAAACTACCTTTATTTCTCTATATAATCCTCTGCCACACTAATGCACTTATCCCAGGGTTTCACTAGGCTTGGATACCACCAAGGTAGAACGTTTTGGCAGTATGTTAGACCTATGATGAGACTGTGTGCTTCACATCTGAAATCCTTTTAATGGCCTCAACATGTTGACAAATGTTGAACGATACTGTCTTCGATGTGTTGCCTTGTCACTGTTGCTTTTGCTCCTTCATGCACAAGAAATTTCATCACAAGTCTCAGTTTGACTTTTGAGACTCTAGCTCGCAGTGTGTCCCTGCAACATCAGGGTAGATTTCATTTAAGAACAATGCTTATACCAAACCTACTGTACGCCTGGTGAGATTATTGCTTGAGTACCGAATGCCAGGCAATGTACAGTATGATGTCATTCTGCATAGCCTTATTTAAAGGCTTGTGTCTGCATATTTGAAATTGCTGGTCCACAGAAAGCAAAACATTACCTCCTAGATAGTGATTTAGATTAATTTGGGTGCTTGAGTCTGAGGAGAAACTAGAGAGCTCCAGCATGATAAAGGCAGTGGGAGGCGGAGCCCTTTGCTAATGAGATAGCAGTCCTAATTTTATGCTTGTTGATTTTACGGTGTTTTTGCTTTTAGTGTGGATTAATAGAATTTCTGCTTAATTGCCCTGCTGGGTCATGCACTTTACCAGGGGTCTGATAAGGTCTGCTAATGGGACACACTTTACATAATGAGTGGCTGCATTAAAATATATTTATTGTGCAGCAACATTCTAAATAAAAATGTGTTAAATGAATATTGCGTAATATTATGACATACAAAGTACAGACCAAAAGTGTGAATCAGGCCTTTATGGTAGAAGATCTGCTAGGAAACCACTGCTAAGGACAGGCAACAAGCAGAAGAGACGCGTTTGGGCTAAAGAACACAATAAAGAACACAATAAAGAAAACTCGCTGAATGAGGAGGTGTGTCCAAACTTTTGGTTTGTACTGTATATATAAGACGAAGAAGAAAGAATAAAATACAGTATATACTGTATATACTAGCATTAGTACCATCATTGACAGGGTAAAGAGTTTTAAAAATATTTTTGAATGTTACAGCTAAAAATAATCTGATCAGCTTTAATGTAATCAGTGAAATTATTACTTCAGGTTGAAGCCCACGTACACGTCTGCCTGTATTTCTGTACGGCAAAACTTAAAACATTTTGTAAGGTTTTTTTGTTACGCCTTGTTTACATTAAGTTATCCTGCCAAACACACTCCCTGTTTAAAGTAGATTATTATATCCGGCACATGACTGTTCATAACATCACTTTTACTCAACATTTTGATCCGCATAACACTGTCAGTTTGACACGCCTTGACCTCGGACTGCTGTGGATATGTTTGCTTTGATGACCCGTGTTTTTATCTCATATTGGCGTTCCCCTTGTCTGCTTTAATTTCAGAACATAGAAGGCAAACCGGTTTTAAACTTCATACAGGAAGAATAAACATACACAGATCTGTCCATATATTTTTGAAAATTCAGTTTTTACAAGTTAAATCCCTTTTTTTCCGAGTGAGCCATGACGTGTCACGCGTTCATTTGTGTTTCGTGAGGATTTGGATGCTTTCTAAAACTTAGGGCAAAAGTGCTATTCATTTGAAAATTGTCCATGATTTGAACACTTAAGACCTTTGATACCTAGCGTGTGGACATTAAATGCTGTCTTTAACAGAGTGTGTGGGGTGAAGCCTTTGCAGTCAGTGCAGGGTGGGTAAAAACAACAGCCTCGTTCGTTACGGCAGGCTGACTCACCAGGCTCGCATGCACCTTCAACCTGTTGCTCCGCCGCCCTGAGACGTCAGACACACGAGCACACTCATTAAATGTAGTTAAAAATAGCATGTCAGGGCTGAACTGAGACGAGGAATATTCGCACTCAAGCAGCAGTGAATCATTGCTTCCATATTATTGTATTGTCTTCTCCTTCACGCTCTTCTCTTTGTATCTCCTCCCGGCTTTCTTCACTGATGTGACTAATTATGGTGGCGGGAAAAAAAAGAAGTCGGAGGGACACTGAAGGATACTGGTACTAGAATGAACTTCCTGTTTCGTTTGGTTCGCTTGTTATTGTTATTTGTACAAATGTCAGGAATCCTATAAAATTCAACATCAGACACTTCTTTAGGGACATGTGTTTAATTGCTCCTTAACAAAAAAAAATTCTAATCAGCCAATCACATGGCATCAAAGCAATGCTGATAGAAAGCTAATAGTAACTCAAGTAACATCTCGTTACAACTGAGGTATGCACCACTGAACACACAACATGTCAATCCTGGAAGCAGATGGGCTATAGAAGCAAACCACCTGTTAGGTAAAAACGGCGACAGTTTGCATGAGCTCACCAAAATTGGACAATAAAAGATTAGAAAAAAGTTGCCTGGTTCAATGGGTCTCGATTTCCGCTGTGACCTTTGGGAGGTAGGGTCAGACCTTAAAGCATGGATCCATCCTGAAGTGTATCAACGGTTCAGGCTACCTCAGTAGACCATGTCCATCCATTTACGACCGAAGGATAGCGCACCAAGTCAGAAAGCTAAAATCATCTCAACGTGGTTTCCCGAAGATGACAATGAGCTCACTGCAATCAGATGGCCTCCATGGTCACCAGATCTCAATCCAGTGACGCACCTTTGGGATGTGGTGGAACGGGAGATTCACATCATGTCAATATGGACAAAATTGTAAAAAAAAAAAAAAAAAAAAAAAGTCGATGTACAAATTTGCCTAGTTCTGAAGGCAAAATACAGTATGTCCAATCCAGCACTAGCAAGGTATACCTAATGAAGTGGCCAGTGAGTGATATCATCCGGTTTAGTCTGTGATGATCTCATTTTCTCAGGTTTTTTTTTTTTTTTCAATTGTTGTATAGTTTGCATTCTGTATATTTTAAATCAGTATTTGTTTTCCTAGCCAGTTGTGAAGCACATGATGTACGAGGTCAGATCAAAAGAGCTGGCCAGAAGATGGCTGCAATTTTTCGTCTCGTATAAAAGCAGCGTAATAGACATCAAGCTTGAATTCGAAAATATGCTTCTTTCATCTTTGGCCTTTGAAACTTGAATTGCTTCATGAGTATTCAAGGATCACATCCCTTTAATGCTCCACAGATTTCCACTTCTGTATCTTGTTTTCTGCCTGGGAAATGCAAGGGTAAAGTGATCTGACCTTTAAACTCTACCTAGTTATAGATTATTATTGAATATAATTGATGTATTTGGTTATAATTATAACTGATCAGCTGCTTTTGCTTGATAAATACGACAATATGTATATACTTTTTCCGCTGTATGGATTTACCAGTTTAGTAGGAAGGGTGAGTTTGTACTGTATTTGATACAGCTGTTCAAAAAGTCAGGAGGTGTCGTATTTGAAAGCTTTGTTGTAATGTTTAAGGAGCAAAACATGTCGTTGTGTGCCGAGAATAATCCACTTCAGGGTGGCGTGATGTGGCCTGACACACAGCGGAGCAACTGTTAACATCTCAAACTGGATTGATTTTCCATAACAACACACCCCACTGTGTTTTACTTTTTACATAGATGTGACAGCAAACGGCGATGTGGTCTTTCAAACACACTTCCCCTAACACCTCCTATGGCCCGAGGTGTGTTATTCCTCTTATCCCATGACAGCCCATCATTCCCTTTTTATTGCATGTAAGAGCACTGAATCCAGCTTCGCACAGATACTAGCTTCTATTCTGGCTCAACAAGAAAGTCTAGATTTGAAGGCACCAGATTTAAAAGCTGATCTCTAATGAAAGCTTATCAGTATTGCAGTATTGATTATTTTAATGAATCGAGGAAGCCTTACATTGAAATTAAAATTCAATGTATTCACCGTTTCTGTATTGCTTATGATTTATAGTCACAAAGAAATTATTATATTTTTCCCTGGATCTGATGGCAATCCCATGTGCAGGGGAGATCATTCATAATTGTTTACCACAATTCCTCATCGGGGTGTTAACATGATGTAATCAAGTCAGTGACGCATGTAAGGACTGTGCAGCGGTAGGGCTGAGTGTCACAGTACAGCGGGACATTTGTCTCATGACCCGGACTGTTGGGTCGGAGTGGTCTGTGTCGCATGTCATGCATGTGTCAATCACTGGGTATAGTATGACAGGCTGAGTTCTGAAGCTGCTCTCTCAGTATATGAGCAGGGAACCTTACTTGTTCTCAGCGTCAGGTTGTGCCTCAGAAGAAGTTTGAACTACTGTATAGTACAGTATGTACTATAATATACAACAATACAATCTATTCCACAGTATTACTGTGGTACTTTTGACGTTACCATGGGAGACAAAATAGAACCGTGGTACAGTAGGTACGGTGGCACTTGGACTATGGTTTGTATGACAATACTTGTGATGGTGAATACCATGGTACTAATTGGGTACAATGGTAGCACTTTGATTTTGATATGTACCACCATAATATGATGAATATCATGGGTACATATATATTGGGTACCGCAGTGGCTACCGAAGTTTACCAGGTATCTACTATAGTACAGTTTGTTTATCCGTACTGTACGATATTAGATATGATAGTACTGTACATACTACTGATATCATGGTAAAATGCCACTGCAGAGGTTAGTACAGAATATAAATATTACCATTATGGTACATACATACGTATAATATATTTATGACAATATCCTGTACAACGGCACATGGCACTGTACTAAATATAGTACAAGTATAGAACCACGTAACATAGTGTGGTACATGTAGTGTTTTAGAAAATATGTACCATAATAGTGTCAAAAATACCATGTTACAGGTACCATCGGCGTACCATGGTACCTATACACTGGTTCAAATTCTTCTGGAAGAAAATGGCAATAACTCACTCACTCACTCACTCACTCACTCATTGTCTATACCACTTATTCTGTATACAGCGTCGAGGGGGGCCTGGAGCCTATCCAAGGAAACTTAGGGCACGAAAGGGGCACATCCTGGATAGAGTGCCAATCCATCACAGGGCATGCACACACACTCATTCACACACTACGAGCAATTTGGGAACACCTATTACAGCCTAGTACCCGGAGGGAGGAAACCCACCAAGCACAGGGGGAACACACGAACTCCGTGCACACAGACCCCGGGGCAGGAATTGATCCCAGACAAAATGGCAATCAATCAAATAAATCTCTAATAGAATTGCAGCGTATATAATTAGCACATTAATCAAAGTGAATGTGGTCTTATTAAACAACATGCCCTCCTTCCTTGTTGTTCAGTGGCTTATAAAATATCACTCCACCAGCACATGCTATTACAGTATACTGTAGTTTATTTTTGAGCAACTTAATGAAGCTTTACTGTATAACCTAATAAAGACACAAGGGAATAAATTAAGGTCATGAAATCGTAACTTGTGCAGTAAAGCAAATGCAGGACGTAGACTATTTAAGCACTATTTTTTTTTTTACCACTAATTTGACATGTCAAATTAATCAATAATGCAAATGTTTTTCATAGTTCGGTGGTTTTTAAGAAAGCTAAAAAATCGAAACCCTCAGGTTAGAATAATGAATATGTTAAACTACACGATGTTGCAACTTAAGCAATGGTCTGAATAGCAACCATGTCTGAGGATCTTAGTTCTGACTACTGATGTGTGCAATTTCTGGATTAAATCAAATAATAAATTGAGTGAAATCAACAACGCATGTATTTAACGCATCCGTGAAAGCGGCCTGGGCTATTTTTAGATCATTTTAACAGCAAGCTACCGTATAATGCTTACGCAGATACTGTACGGTCGTGTTCATAATCAGTAGTATCAAAATGTGGGCTTCGTGTTTTCCCCGTAATATTTAGGAGTAATAATTAACAGGCGTCTATTTTCAATAGCAAGGCGCGTTTAGGACTTAATTGTATAATATCTTAATGTTACAACAAGACTGCATTTAAGGATGGTCTGATGATCCAAGTAGTAATTACGAAATCATGACTGCATTCACAGGACATGACTTTGTTAACTCTTGTTAACGATTGTGCCAATAAAACCGATTTTACACCACACTGCTTTCAGTATTTTCCATTAAATTTGCTACAACATCGCTCTGGAGCGTCGCACCTGCCAGTTTCACCCTCCCTGAAATCTAGTGCACCTGCTCTTTATTTACACACTCATCACTCATCACAGTTGCAGTACCTTGTGTAAAGCCAGTGCTAAGCATCGTGTGCCTGTAGAGGTTTCATGGGCTCAATATTTGTTGTTATTGGCCCTTTAACTAATAAACGTAGACTTTTACTGTATGTACCTGCAAATGGAACCACTCAAAAGTCCTGCTTTGTCATAAGAATTTATTTTAGATGGTGTATATTTATGAGGCTCCAAATGCCTTAATGCAATCAAAAACATCTTCTTAATTTAAGCTTTTATTAGGTGAGACACTTCACAGGGAATGGCATTTTCCAAGCACGCACACACACACACACACACACACACACACACACACACACACACACACACACACACACACACACACACGCACACATCAAGTCTTAGAAACACTTGAACACTCTAGGGTGATATATTGCCTGACATTTAAAGGAAGATAATCTAATTCCCTCCTCAGCACAAGTGTCCATCGACAGGCCCATTTTGCATTCAGTAACAATCAGGACACACGCACACACACACATCTTAAATGACTTTGTTTTTAAAAGATGATCTGCATGTCCAGTGTGTGCAGGTTCAAGTAATAAAAAGGGTGAGCTTAAGAAAAAAAAAACAAAAAAACATTTTGAAGTACTGTAACACATGCGAGGATGGCAGTGAGAAGAAAGAAGAAAAAAGTGGTCCCTTGCCGATAAAAGACACATCTGTTTCCTTCTTTTTATAACAGCGACCAAACTTTTTCCCTTTCCGAACAGCTGACGCCTTACCTGCTCGGTGATGCAAGTTTGAAGAGCTTTCTCCCGCCCACTTCTTCCTCCTCCACATCCTCTACCAGGGACAGCTTTTGAGGAATAGGAAGTGATAGGCAGCCAGTGGGCGAGAGGATGTGTTATAAGGTAGCATATAGTCTCGATGCAGTTTTACCATCTGAAGATGGTTCATTTCCTTATGAACTTGAGATTCTGCGTAGTTTCCTTAATGAAGGAACTGACGCTTTTACTTTCCAATACCCAAGCCCCAAACAAATTTACTAAATTTACATCCATCCATCCATCTAGAAACTTTTGCAGTCCAACTAGGGACCTTAGAGGGCTGATGGTGACCATTGTATTTATTCCCATTTGTACGACCATAGTAGGACGTCTGGCCAACATTCACACACTATGGACAATCTGGGAATGCCAGTTAGTGTAGTCCTGCCTTTGGACTGTCGGAGGAAACAAGATAACCCGGAGGAAACCCACCAAGCATGGGGAGAACATGCAAACTACATGCACAAAGATCCGATGTGGGAATCGAACCCAGGACCTGGAGTTGCAAGGCGATACCGTCAGTACATTTAACGTAATCAGCAAATTTGCTTTTCTAGAATCTAGATAAAAAAAGATATGGGACTATTTCCACTTTTTCTCTCTGTTTTGTTATTTGTCCAAATATGACATTTTACCCATATAAAGTCACAAACAGCTAAAGTAAATGTCAGGAATTGGACAATGAACATTGGATATTGAATTGAATTCTTCTGAATCAGAGCTGGTTCTTCCAAAATAATGATCACACACAGGCATTCAAATCATCAAATAAATAGTGTCTTAGTGGTTAGCACTGTGGCCTTGCACCTCCAGGGTCTAGTTTCGATTCCCAGCCTCGTGTGCATGGAGTCGTGTGCATGGAGTTTGCATGTTCTCTCCATGGTTGGCTGGATTCCTCCCACAATCCAAAAACATGTAGATTGTCCTTATTGGCCATATATATAAATTGCCCATAGTGTGTGAATGAGCGTGTGAATGTTGACTGGAAACCCTACCACGCTTGTAAAAATGGGAGTAAACGCCATACTGTACTGTACAATTGACTCTCGTTGGATTATAAAGGTTCCTGGATGGATGTATGAATGGGAAAGTCACTGGGTAGCGCCAACATGCGCAGATGCTTGACATGAGATTCGAGCCAAAAGAAGGCAAAAGTGCCTCACATTTGTGTCAATAAATTACTATTAAAATACATAACAATTTCTGCTGTAGTATATTGTAAAGTACTGCGTTATATTGAGTTACTGCATATGTTTGGCCCCTGATGCCATAGCAGATTTCTGTTGTGGCCCTCAGTAGAAAAAACCCAAGTTTTCCAAGTTTGGTGTGTCTTGTTACACTTCTGTAAATCCAGATGTGAGGACTGCCCTTGTTGTGTTTGCCCACATGTAGTTGGGAACAGCTACACCTGTTCCTGTTCTCCAGAAACTGTGTCGCTTTCCATCTTGTATTGTGTAAAATTAGAACCTGTAAGCTGTAATTGGAAGCTTAAAGTGATTGGAATTATGTTAAACTTGTTCTGTATTCACACTATAGTGGTTGCATCCAGATTTTTGCAACATCATCGATGTTATTTTAACAGCCTTTTTTTTTTTTTAGAAAGTGCAATGTGCACTGTTGTGTATGAATACAATTTATGGACAATTTGGTCATCTTGGTTTGTCGTTGTCTCTGTCCATGTACCCATGGCAAAGACCGATCTAATGAGCAATATTAGGCTGATAGCGATAGGATGCCAATCCATCGCAGGGCACACACATACTGTACACACATTCATTCACACACCATTTGGGGAGCGCCAATTAGCCTAATTTGCCTGTTTTTGGATTGTGGAAGGAAACCGGAGCACCCGGAGGAAACCCACCGAACACGGGGAGAACATGCAAACTCAATGCACAAACCCTGAAGGTGCAGGGCGACAGGGCTAACCACTAAGCCACCATGCCTCCATAGGCTATAACCTGTTATTTAATTTAGTTACATAATAATGTCTTGGTCTTAAACTGTAACGAAAACTCGCAAATACTGTATCTCCTCCAAACAAGCTTGTGATTCAGCACTGGTTATCTGGTACTGTATGTGTCTTTGGGTTTTCTAGAAGAACAGATGGGGTTAATGCCCTTGGTAAAATATGCCCAAATTCTTAATGATTCAGATTATATTACATTACGCACTTGTTTTCATAGGAGCCTGAGGGCTTCACTGAGGGCTTCACATTTCGGTGATGGCTGCATGCGGGAGAGCGGTTGTAATGACTTAATTTATTTTACATTACACTCTTGCACCATGGGTGAACGATACAATTAGTCTTAACTGGGTTTCGTGCATGCAGTATTGCTAAAAATGAGATTTTCTTGCAAAGATTGACATAAGGACCTCGACATTTGTTGTTAACGTGTTGTAGTCTTGTTCAATGGAGGCGTATGTATTATTTATGTTTTTTGTGAAAAGGACTGAATCTGTCAGATAGATTATTTTTAAACGGTGTGTTTACAGACGAGAAATTAAGAAGGTCAGAATTTCGTAGGAGTGAAAATGTCTTTTTTTGTCCGTAGACCAATGACGCCGTGGGCAGCATGTGGAACTGGATGTACTTCATCCCCCTCATCATCATTGGCTCCTTCTTCATGCTCAACCTGGTTCTGGGTGTCTTATCAGGGTGAGATCTCTTCCTTGTGTTCTCTGACTTCCTTTCCCTTTACCTCTCACTGCAGATTCTTCTCTATGTACTTCCGAAGGATATAAGTAAGCAGTGGCTCCTGATACATAGGATACAAAGTATATACATATTACATAATCGCAAAAGTTCAAAAGAATCTGATTTGGCAATGAGTTTGTGGAAACGATGTAAGTCTGCTATGAGAAAGTAAACAGGCAAGGTCTAAATTTATTATGCAAAGGCATGAAAAATACAGTATGAGTGCATTGAGCCTTATAATGGGAGCAAAATATAATGAATATACATTTTTAGCATGCAATAACAGTAGATAGATAGATAGATAGATAGATAGATAGATAGATAGATAGATAGATAGATAGATGAATAAATAACATTAAGCTGGGATGTGCACAGGATGTCCATTCTTACTGTTGCCATAATATTGCACTTTCCTCTAATGTGATGATGTCATTCCTTTTCATTCAGTTCCACTGCCAGATTCGGTTCCCCTCTAAAGATGAATGAATGAATGAATGAATGAATGAATGAATGGATGAAAAATTGCTATTATAATATTTATGTGTAGATACCATGCATATGCATGTCTGAGATGGCCCTAAGAACACCAGACTCTATAGGCTCTCTCAGAGCTGCTCGGCATAGCAATTTTTAACTTCTTCAGCAATTGCTTCATCCGAGGTTCATCTTCACAGTTATCATCTCCTGGCACATGCCATCTGCTCTGCACACGTCTTTACAATTATAGTCCCTCGTGCTTGATACATTGTTCAATGGGTTTCCATCAGCTTCCCTGCGCGTGTGTTTATTCTCAGGGAATTTGCTAAAGAAAGAGAGCGTGTGGAGAAGAGACAGGAGTTTCTGAAGCTACGCAGGCAGCAACAAATTGAGAGAGAGTTGACTGGCTACCTGGAGTGGATCTGTAAGGCAGGTATGTGACTAGAATTACTACTAAATTCTGTAATTAGTTATTTGCAGCATATACTGTACAGTACTGTGCAAAAGTATTGAGCCTCCTGTCATTTCTACATATTAAATTTAATGATGGTGATTATGTAACAATCTCAGCAGCAACCTACATTTACACATTAGGCAGACACTCTTATCCAGATCAACTTATATTTTTATCTCATTCTACATAAATCTGGGCAGTTGAGAGCCTTGCTAAGGGGCCCAACAGGGACAACTCAGTGGTCATGGGATTTGAACCTGCGACCTTCCGAACCATAGCTCGATGCCTCAACCACTAAACTACCACTAAGCTACCTCTGACAGCCTCATTTCCCCTCTTATCTGCTTCAACCAGCGTTCAGCGTCACCTGATCATGTGTCAGCATCTACACCAGTTTCTCACTGGTTCTCAAATATTCCTCTGCAACTGGTCAGGTACAGGGACTGGACTGAAAATAAGAGCCGGAAACTTGCCAGAAATGAGGGCTATAAAGTACTTAAAGCAAGTCTGGGGATCTAGTCCTCAAGACTATATTAAAAATACAAGAACGTCTAGCACTTTAGTGGTAAAATATGAAGAATGATAGGCATTTCACAATAACATGCAATCTATCACGAGAAACTTATTGCATCCAGTGTCTGATCATTTGGTGCCACGCTGAAATTGAGCTCTTGAGTAATTAGAACACTGAACGAACTACGCATTGCTTTTTTTCAGAGGAGGTACTGCTGGCTGAGGAAGATGAGAATGCAGAAGAGAAATCGCCACTGGATGGAGCTTGGTACAAGAGGAAACAGAACAACCCAGGTAAAAAGAGGGTGAAGGGGTCGTTCATGAACGATTTGTTCTTTTTGAACGAGTCTTTAACGTGACTCAGAAGAACGCGTAGTCTCGGAGAGTGATCCGTTCATTTCAAATCATCGCGAAACCTCCGTAGGTTATGTACAGGAAGCAGAATTGAGCGATTCTTTCTCAATGACTCTTCTAGTCCGAGTCGTTCGTTCTTTTGTCACGTGACTCCCATAGACTCTATGCAGTGCAATAGATTGAAAAGAACAAACGACTCAGACTAGAAGATATGTGAGGTGAGCTGCTCATTCTGTTTATTATTCTGTTTCTTGGGCTTAGAGTTTCTGATTAATGTGTGTGAATCTCTATAAGTATTTTTTTTTTTCAGATTGAAACGTGAACCAGCCTCACCTCTACAGTATCTATTTAGTCTCATCAGCATTCTTTTCTATACCGTCCTTCGCTAAATGTTAGCTCTTAAAATAAACCCTCAACCTTCTTTCCTGCCAGACATCCCTTTTCACTACTGTAAAGATGACATCCGCTCGGTATGCATCCAAACCGCATTTTCTCTCCCTTCACTGTGGGTTTTGGCGTGGTCTCTTTCCAACACATTCACTTACATACTTAAATAAATTTCTGCTCTCGTGATAGTTCTGCCTTATCAGGGCCCATAATCTCTATCAATTACGCCTGCTGTGGATGCCAGAAGTAATTATAGGGATTAAGACAACAGGGTTAATTGGATTAGCATGTCACACACCCGTAAAAAAAAAAACACACACACACACACACACACACACACACACACACACACACACACACACACACACACACACTGGGGAGTGCAGTTTAGAGATGCTTCTATAATATGATGCTTACAGGACTCAAATAAAAGAGTGCATTGATGAGAAATGTAAACATACCACGGTTTTATCTTTTACCCCTTAAGCCATATAAGCAAATACAATACTCTTATGTACTGTACAGTATTAGTGCCTCAGCGGCTCTATTTTCCATGCAATGATGATAAATACAGTATGATTGACAGGCACTGTACAAAGAAATAAATAAGATGGAGAACTAGATGGAGATGCAAGCGTAAAGAAAATAGAATCGAGAGCAAGATAGGAAGAAGGTAAAATCAGAGCCCTGGGAATAGTGCTTAGTCATGCATGCATGATCCCCTGAGTGATAATGACTGATAGCACAAAGTGAAATATGGCATACAGCCTGCGTTCATCTATCTCTGTAGTAGGAGTATAATGCAACGGCACAATCTGCATCAGTATATTCATCTGCTTAGTTCTCCAAATATTTGTTTCTGCATCTTTACTTGGATTTAAACCCAAAGGTAGGCATGGCGTAATTCCAGAAGGTTTTTATTATTATTATTATTATTATTATTATTATTATTATTATTATTATTATTATTTGTACACTAGTCTAAGTACCTGTCGTTGACGGGTTTAAGAGATGGTAGAAATAGTTAAAAGCCTAAAGCTAAAAATAAGCTGAACAGCTTTAATGTAATCAGTGATATTATTATGTCAGGTTGAAGCCCACGTACACGTCTGCCTGTCTGTCTGAAAAGAAATAACATTATAAGGTTGAGTATCTTACGCCTTTTTGCCCTAAATTGTACTCCTTTTTTTTGTCAGCCAAATACTGTACACTGCCCGTTTGGTAATCAGAGAGTGAATCACTTTGAAAAAGTAGATCAAATTCAAATTAGATACACAGTCATACACAGTCATGATATGAAGTGAAATGCTTATACTGTACGGCTGCTGATGTCCTAAAATTTCAAAAAGACAGTTTCTATATGCAATTAGAAATATAGAGAAATATGCAAATATATTTTAGCGGTAAAAGACTTTTAAATGTACTTTATGCACAAATAATGAAGATCAAGATTACGTTTTGTCTTAAATTAACTACAGCATGTTAAAATTCACTTATACCACTTAAGTGCTGTTATTTCATTACTAATATTAGTAAGCTTAGCTTTTCTAATTAATATCTATTGGTGCAGGTGTTTGTTTACATTGGGCAAGTACTTATTAGTAGCTTATTTTAAAATAGATTATTAGATCCGGCACATAACTGTTAATAATATTCAAGGTTAAACTTCAGGCAGATTTCATAAAATTCTGTCCGGCAGTTTGACTCAAGCACAGTACAATCTCAAAACTTCCGGTTCATAATCTGCCACAAAACTCCTCATAACTCAGCATTTTTATTTCATTAGTTTAGGCTTTCATAGTGTGCATCCTATTTCTTTGGAGTCAGCCATGGTGACTTGTGTGTTTTATGAGGATTTGGGTGGCTTATACTGGCGCCATACATAATCTGGCTGGGCAGACAGACACACAGACATTTTTCTGAAATGTACTGTAAAGATCAATGAAAGAGTGAGTTCTGACCAATTTAAAGACAAAACCTTTCCTTAATTTATATAGATTAAATATGAACTCTAGCACTATGCCCCTGAAACTACTGGGCAAAAACCAGGAAAGAAACAAGGTACTAGACGACTATCCGGATGATGCGCGGCTCAGACATTTCCTCTGGTTGGCTCAGCTACATCTTTCGCCTCACACTTAGCCACAATTGGAGACACGGACAAGACGGTGCATTTTTCATGCAGCATTAGTGTACATCCTTGTTCACATTTGGTTACATCACTACTTTTTTGTTAAACACTTACTGTTAGATGGTGTTGAATAATCATACTAAACAATCCATAATAAAATGATAACATGGCCTCTCTTTTATCTCACCAAAGTCAAAGTGAGTGTATCAGCCAATTAACTGCCTTCATAAACAATTTTATATGGTTCTGCACACAAAATGTCTTTTTCTTTCCCATCATGTG
The DNA here is from genome assembly GCA_011419295.1 of Clarias macrocephalus. Taxonomy (NCBI): domain Eukaryota; kingdom Metazoa; phylum Chordata; class Actinopteri; order Siluriformes; family Clariidae; genus Clarias; species Clarias macrocephalus. The sequence continues at coordinate 64,397 of JAAGKR010003061.1, forward strand.
TGACTACTGCTGTGTGTAGTACTAAAAAGAGCCAAGGTCAAGAAGGGTAAGAACGACCTCATCGGCGCAGAGGAGAGTGAGGAACATTTCCCAGATATTTCCTCAGTTGGTAAGTCTTAAAGAATAATATGGTGCACACTCATCACATTTAAAGCACTTATTCTGTTATGTAAAATGGGTCTTTCTTTGATAGATATCTAAAAATGTATAAGAAAATAAAAAGAATAAAAGAAGTAGAGCTCTGTAGAGTTGTACATCTGCTTAGAATTTTACTATGTCATATATTGTCTTACAGTAAGGTTAGTACAAGGACCTGCGTACCAGCATAACTGTAAATAATACAAACTATGAGGGTTGTTCAAGTCAAACTGGGACATGTGATTAAATTTATTCAGGCACAGTCCAGTGATACGACTCTGCGGTAAAACATTTGAATGGCGCGAACACTTTATAGAAGGCTGTACATTGGTGAATGACGATCTCTGCCGATGTGGCTCGAAGCCCACTGCTTTCATTCCCGTGAACACTCAGAGATTGAAACGCCTGAGCCTTGAAAATCGATAGATGACTTGTTGCCAACTTGTGGAAGAGACTCATCTGTCTGTGGAAATGGTACACACAATCATTCACCAACAACACGAACCTGACTGTACATCGTACATCGTTCCATGTACATCGTTCCAAGCCATTTCCACATGTTTGGGACATTAAAGAGGCTCCGACATTCTGCCTTTCTACCTTGATATAAGCACTAGTCAAACGCAGTGATGAGTGCATTAGTGTTATATAGAGAAATAAAAGTAGTTTTACTTTCATAACTGTGTTCCGTTATTTTGCACAATCAAAAATCCCAGATTGACTTGAACAACCCTCGAATCAAAGTTACAAAGGGGGGTCATTGTGGTGGTTATACTGTGGTAAGTACAGTAAGTGATCCTTAAATAGTAACTAAAATCCACTGTGATAGAAAGGCTATTAAAAATAATCCTCCTGATCAAGAAAGAAAAATAGTAAACATGCACAATCCCCAGTGTAGTGTCATTCAAGAGTCTTTGATTAGAGATACTATACGCCTATTAGCTGTGTCAAGGGCATGCTGAGTGGAGCCATGAGTGGGATTTAGTGCATTTAGTCTTGTCGTGATATAACACTTCACTTTTAAACCACTCACTTCAGCCCAGGGCACTCTATCAGGGGCTCTATGTCGGATTTAAGAGTCTGATGTAATTACGCCCACCTCTGTTCTTTAATTTAGTTTAGCTTTCTGCTAGGTCACTGGTGGGACTTGAACCATGGTCTGAGCCGTTCGGCTTGCTTTTTCTGCTCAGTAATGGTTGCCGTCATGCTCCTGAAACACTCAGGAGTTATTTTCCCTAGAAAATAACCAGTTACATGCTCTGAGTGTGAATAGCTAATAAGAAAAGTTAAATCAATATCGCCTACTGTTCCCTTCTACTGGCATACATTTAGGACAACATTTAGCTTTTAATGCTTAAGCATTAATGATTATTTCACACTCATTAAATACAATTATATTTAAAAAAAAAGATTTATGCTACTGATTTTTATTTTATTTTTATGTCATTTTCAAAGAGGACATGTTGTGGGTTAATGCTTCAAACTAGAGCTAGCGCTTCAAACTAGCGGGTAAAATTTCTTACATTTAAAATCAGCTTCAACGTTTACTTTATTTGTTACATATACAACCATACGTAGTATGATGTGCAATATAACGCGTACACAACTGCCATTAAACAAAAGGGTTTAAAAAAAAAGTGTACGGTAAGTTAAATCAAATCCACACTGAAATAAAGTTACAAAATATGTATGCAAAAGTGCTAGCCTATTAGCCTAGCTAAATAATTGCTTCAATGAAAAAAGTACAAATCTTGGTTTGAAATCGTAATTTTGACATTTACCTATTACATAACAGCGGATTTCAAGAATGCAATAAATACGCTATAATATTCTAGCACTAAAAGTAACATTTGATACACAAGTTGAATCTGTGTTTTATAAATACAAACATCTGTTGTACTATATATACTGTTATAATTTGTAGTAATTTTTCTACATATGTAGTTTATTTGTTAATGACTTATGTTCTGTTAATGGGTCATTCATAACGTGTCCTCCTCATGCTTGGTGAGTTTTCTCGGGGTATTCCAGTTTGCTCCTTCTGTCCAAAGACTAAAGTTGACCTCCACTGCATGTCTTTGGACAGTGGGAGACTGACATGCAGTGAGGTATTCTTCTGGCCCCCAACAACCTTACACACGTTACATACAGTACAAGTTGCATGGATAATAACTGGATAGATAATCTAGGTCAGATACACTGCAAAATTCCCAGTGTTGATTTAACACCTCAAGTGTTTATACATGACCTAATGGTCACGAATGTACTCTGAAAGTTTTAAATCAACACTCTGGGTGTTAATTCAAGACTAAGGATTTTGCTGTGTACAGGTACATTTTCAATAGATAAATAAATAAATAAATAAATAAATATTGGAATATATTAATATAAATACAAAAATTCATATTCATTTATTATACCTGAATCTTTGGCAACTTTTTTACAGCCAATTTACCATCGTCAGTCCATCTGCTGCCATGTTTTTGGGAGGTGAAAGGAAACCTGAGAACAAACAGGAAATTCACACAAACACCAGAAGAACAGAATATCAAAGAACATAGATTCAGTAATCAGAACCCATTATTGAAATTGGAACAGCTGATATCAAGAGCAAACCATCATAAGACATTCTACTATCGAGATGCACTACAGCTTTGCACTGTTCTCTATTGTCTCCCAACAGCGCCCCCTGGATCTCCCTTTGCTCGAGCCAGCTTGAAAAGCAACAAGAACGACAGCTCATCGTACTTCCGCCGCAAAGAGAAGCGTGTGCGCTTCTTCATCCGCCGCATGGTGAAAGCCCAAAGCTTCTACTGGATCGTGCTGTGCATAGTGGGATTGAACACGTTGTGTGTCGCCATTGTGCACTACGATCAGCCCGAGGGACTCACCCAAGCACTTTGTACGTACTCCAGCTTACTTATTGTCCCATGCAGCTGACCCTTTTATTTCATTCGTATAGTTTTCATTATCTAAAATCAATGAAGCGTACATTTTTGATGTTCAACACATGAACCATGCAATACGTAAGGAATAAATGAAACCAGGGGCATAATGTTTTCCATGTTGAAAACCATGTTTTCTCCCTCTAGTCAGTAAAAAATTTTTTGCTTGTAGCAGTAAAACTACAAACTATTACATCATCTGTCCTAAAGGTTATTCTGCTCTTATATACCTCTGCTCTTCCATGCATGTCCTTGCGAATTAGCTGTTACTATAGAAACAATAACATACTAGAGCCATTCTGCTATAGAAAAGTAATCAATCCCTTTTACGTAATCAGGTTCGAGAATTAAACATTGTTGTAACACTCATATTTTGCATTATACTACTTTATTATACAATATAAGGACAAGTTGTGCTAATGCAGTGTTGTGTTTGTTAGACCTGGCCGAGTTTGTGTTCCTGGCTCTATTTCTAACTGAGATGACTCTCAAGATGTACGGCCTGGGGCCCAGGAACTACTTCCATTCCTCATTCAACTGCTTTGACTTTGGGGTGAGTCACAGTTGGATGAATCACAGAAGCAGAGCATCTACATTTACTCTGCCATAAGCAGTCTCTGCGACACTCGCAGCCATTTCACACAACGGGAGGGACTTTCACATACTGTGACTATTCACTGTCACATTTTGCTTCAATATTTAGCACCTGTTATATTTGTACCTCATTATTTCTCTGCACAGGTCATCGTGGGGAGTATATTTGAGGTGGTGTGGGCAGCCATCCATACTGGAGCCTCTTTCGGTATTAGCGTCTTGAGGGCTCTGCGCTTGCTCCGAATATTCAAAGTGACCAAGTATGTCGAACTACTACACAACTCTGACGCAAATAAATATTATGGATAATGGAAATATAACTTTCATGCAAAGCTTGTTTGCTAGCGGGACATGGCGCATTTTTATCTTCAACCCTTAATTGTGCAATGAACCACATTTGGTAACAAGTGGCAGTATCTTACCAGTTCCTAAAGAAAAAACACCAACAAATACATGTTAAATAACCCAGAATACGTGTTATACTTCTGATTCTTCAAAGTAGCCAACAATTTCTTGACATTTCCTTCAGTCAGCCTCATGAGGTAGTCACCTGGAATGGTTTTCCAACAATCTTGAAGGACTTCCCCATCGGTGTTGAGAGGTACCTGTTGGCTGCTTTTTCTTCACTCTCTGGTCCAACTCCTCCCAAAACATCTCACCTGGATTTAGATCAGATGATTGTGAAGGCCATGTCTTCCGATGCAGCACTTCCTCACTCTCCTTCCTGGACAAATAGCTCTTACATAAGTTATAGGTGTTTTTTCGAGGGTCATTGTCCTGTTGGGGAAAAAAAAGTGATGTACAAACCAGATTGGATAAGCATGTCACTGCAAAATGTTGTGGTAGTCATGCTGGTTAAGTGTGTCACTAACAGTGTCACCAGCAAAGCAGTACCGCACCATCACACCTCCTCCTCCGTGCTTCACAGTGGGAACCACACATTCTGGAGCAGTCTGTTCACCCTCCCTACATCTAACAAAGACACAGTGATTAGAACCATTAGAAAATCTCATCAAACCAGAGGACAGTTTACGTTCTGTACCCACCCTTCCTCTGCACAAGACAACTGACGGTCTAAATTACATTAAGAAGGCAAGAAATGTCATAAATCAACTCTTGACCAGTCACATCTATGAGGGGTAGCTCAGTGGTTAAGGCCTTGGCCTCCTGATTGGAAGGTCCTAGGTTCAAGTCCCACTGTTGGGCTCCTTACCCTCAATTGGTCATACGGTATATATCGCTCTGGATAAGGTTGTCTGCCAAATGCTCAAAGGTGAATAGAAAACCATATTAGGTGACTACTTCATAAATCTGATGAGACAGTGCCAAGCTGTCATCAACGCTAAATGTAGCTACTTTGGACAATCTAAAATATTTTCTGGGTTGTTTAGCACTTTTTTGTTTACTACAGGACTCTATAGGTGTTCTTCTAGAACAAGGTTGAAAATTATATATATATATATATATATATATATATATATATATATATATATAAAACACTGAAGGAGAATGTGTTTCCAAACTTTTGACTGGTCGTATATTGTAATCCTGTCCAATTATGGTCAACAAAGCTAGTAAGTACCTTGCTACTTACACTATTGCAGAAATAAAGACACTTTCCTTCATGAGCAAGTGTGTACCTTGAGTGCAAAGTACATAAAGTGCTCCACTATGAAAACCTCCAGATGAAAACCTAATGATCATAATAGTTAAAACTTTTGCATTATATTAAACGTCACCGCTGCTAGAGCTGTGCTGTTATAGAATCACTGTCTGCTGTGTTATAAAAAAAAAAAAAAAGAAATTACCATTCTTTATCTTCTTTATACACTATAACAGTTGCGTTTCTCCGTAGGTATTGGAACTCTTTGAGGAATCTGGTGGTGTCTTTGCTCAACTCAATGAAATCCATCATCAGCTTGCTCTTCCTCCTCTTCCTCTTCATTGTGGTTTTTGCCTTGCTGGGGATGCAGCTCTTTGGAGGACAGTAAGTGAACATTTGCTTGTCTTTTTTTTCTCTTCTTCTTCCGATCTTTTTGTTATTTACAAGTTATACGGAATACAAGCCAAAAATATAGGAGCCCAAAACATTTCCTTAATAGCTTTATGATTTTGTCTTGTTCTACCCACTGAGTACCATAACTTGCTTAATGAGCTTTCCTGGAAGTCTTAAGTCTTCTCTGCAGCACTCTGGAACAACTATTTCAAACCCAGCCCACGTCATGACACATTTTAGGGAAGTCTACTTTAAGAAAGTGTGCTGTTTTTGTACCTTTAATGCTTCAACGATAGTTTGTTCACAGCACTCTCTCCTACCCTGGAGCTAAAGCGTATTTGTTGTGGCTGATATGTAAGTGACAGTGTCAAGCAAAGGCACCATCTGTTCAGCAGGGCTTACTTATCAATGACGACAAAGGCTCAGTGATAACATGCGTTTAATTGTCCACTGTCATTTGTGATGGTCTGGGTGATTGTCTTCTGCTCTGTGTTCCATTTGTGGTGGCAGGCTGCCACAGTAGAGCTATAATGGCTAAACTGTTGAACAGAAATGCTGCGGAGCACATGTAGCCAATGATAATGTTTGGTTTTACAGTAAATGATTGTTTTATGATTACATATGAAGTCTGACGGTGTCTAAAATGTAATTAAAATGTGGTAAGAAATTGCTTACCAAACCATTATCATTATCTAGTCTGTGCGGGGTCACAAGGGGTCATACATACCAGGCAGTATACACCCTACATAGGGTGCCAACACATGCAAGACACAAGCAAACACACACTCAGACGTCTGCATCATACATTGTGGGCAATTTTAGAAATGCCAGGCAACACCTGAGAGGCATGGCTTTGGACAGTCGGAGGACACAGGTGTACCCAAACGAACCCACTAAGAACGGGGAGAACTTCAAAGCACATACCAGCCATAGAGGCGTGAGTCCACAGTGATAACCTCGTCCCATCAAATGAGAAATCGTATCTTACATGCAGGAAAAAAATATACAGTAGGTTTTATTTGGAATGGAGGTTTGGCTTGTACATTGCATCTTGTCACACAGGTCTGAGGCTTAACAGGAAAGACAGTAATATGAGGAGCGTTCAGGCAGGCAGGTGTAGCCCAGTGGTTAAGGCATTGGACTGCGGTTCAGAAGAGCCCAGGTTTAAACCCCGCAACCACCAAGTTGCCACTGTTGGGCTCTTGAGCAAGGCCCTTAACCCTTCAATTCAAACCGAAATTTCTTGTGAATAAACTGACATTTAGGCCAGTGTTTTATCATAAAATAACCTGTTCCACAATTATTGGCACCCCTAACAATTCCTAGAAAATACATGTAATTGAATTATCTGTCATTTCTACAGTAGTTTACAAAGTTGATCAGAGTATCTAGGAACATTTAATTAGTAATTTATCACTTCCTGCTTCCCTGGGGTTTAAATATGACGTGACACAGAGGCCATTTCGCTTATCCACTCTTCAACATGGGAAAGACAAAGGAACACATCATTCAAGTAAGGCAGATGTGTGTCGACCTTCACAAGTCAGTCAGTGGGTACAAGAAAATAGCCACCCGCCTGCCCATATCTACTGTGAGAGGAATCATTAAGAAGTTTTAAAAAACTGGAACAGTAGTAAACAAGCCTGGACGAGGACGAGGAAGTTTATTTTGCCTCCACGCACAGTGAGGAGGATGGTAAGAGAAATAGAAAATTCTCCAAAGCTTACTGTTAAAGAACTGCAACAAACGATAGCATCTTGGGGTCACAAAGTCTCCAAAACAACCATCAGACGCTATCTACATGCCAACAAGCTCTTTGGGAGGCATTCAAGGAAAAAACCTTTTCTCGGTCACAATCATAAACACAAACGTTTGGAGTTTGCTAAGCGGTACTGGGGCTTCAACTGGGACAGTGTTCTTTGGTCAGATGAGACCAAAATAGAGCTTTTTGGCAACAAACACTCTAAGTGGGTATGGCGGAACACAAAAGATGAGTCTGCAGAAAAGCCCCTCATGCCCACTGTGAAGTATGGGGGAGGATCGGTGATGCTGTGGGGCTGTTTCTCTTCCAGAGGCCCTGGGAACCTTGTTAGGGTGCATGGCATCATGAATGCTTTGAACTACCAGGACATTTTAAAGCAAAATCTGGTGACCTCCGCCCGAAAGCTGAAGATGGGTCGTCACTGGGTCTTTCAGCAAGATAATGACCCAAACCATGTGGCCAAATCTACACAGAAATGGTTCACCACACACAGAATCAAGCTCCTCCCATGGCCATCTCAGTCCCCAGACCTCAACCCCATTGAAAACCTGTGGAGTGAGCTGAAGAGGAGAGTGCAGAGGAGAGGAGTCAGGTCACTGGATGATTTAGAGACATTGTGCAAAGAGGAATAGTCGAAGATCCCTCTTTCTGTGTTCTCTAATCTTGTGAAACATTATAGGAGGAGATTAGGTGCTGTTTTGTTGGCAAAAAGGGTTGTACAAAGTATTAAACATCTGGGGTGCTAATAATTGTGGCAACAATGATTTGATGTAAAAGAATTATCTGTTAATGTGGGATTTTTTTCCCACTGAATAAATGCACTTTAATTAAAGGTTGGAATTTCCTCTTTTTTTCCCCACTGTGGTCCCATGTTATTTAGAACAGAACTGATTTTTTTAGAAGCTAAAGAACACATTTTAACCAGGGGTGCCAATAATTATGGAGGGCACTGTATGGAGTAATTTATCACCACATGTTCATATTGAAAGCCAAGTCAAAAAGACACAAAGCATGTTTTTTTTTTTAAATATAATATTAACAAACAGTACATAGTAACCGATTCACTATGTTAAAGTACAGCGCATCACTCATTTTGTTATTATTAAAGTTCTCTGCTGAGAATGTAGCTAAGGGGCTTGTTTTCTCACCGTGGTAACCACAGCAGCACTGACACACACATAAGGTAAAGCCTCACCCAGGAAAGCAGTGCACGCAGGAAGTACAAAGTCTATCGCCTGCAGCTGTATAAAATCTGTACACACACACACACACACACACACACACACACACACACACACACACACACACAGGACATGCTGGGACACCTTCGGGCAGGGTGTGGAAGTTCTGCATTACCAAAAAACAGCAGTGCGCCGGTTTGTACTGTACACACTTGCGGTGTGTGTGTCTGCGTGTGTGAGGAGTGGCAGCCACACCCTTACTTTCCTATGTGCAGTGTCTATGGCCCATGTGATTCAGTAGTGAGTACCGCATACACTCACTGTCTGAGTGTGATATGATTGTGTAGGGTTTTTTTTTTTTTTCATTGTTCATTCCCAAAATATGATTACGCATCAATTTTCGAGACAGAAATACAAACGATATCATTCTATAATACAGTATATAGAGTTTTTACATTTCTTTAAATACTGTATTCTTCAGTCTCATAATAACATTCTTATAACATCCTTATGTGTACAATGACATTAAACCGGATGTCATCATTAAATTATATTAATAAAAAATATAATAAAATATTAGAAATCATACTATACACTAGCCCACATAATAATAATAATAATAATAATAATAATAATAGTTATTATTGTTATTGTTAATAATAATAATAATAATAATAATAATAATAATAATAATAAATCAACAATAATAAATTATTAATAATAATAATTATTATTATTGTTACTAATAATAATAATAATAATAATGATACATTCTCAAACACACGTCCTTTAAATCCTTGTATAAGAATTGTAGATGAATAATGATCATGCTTTAATGTTTAAAACATTTTTATTTAAAAGATTAATTAATTTAAAGATTGTTTTAAATTATAGTTAGGCTTTAGACACAGATTTCTGTAAATTAAAATCAAAATATATATAAGGGAACATTTAAAGAAAAAAATTATAAATGTTTATATATATTTCTTTACTAACTAACGGTTTTTGTAGCATTCAAAATTTTTGATTCATGAATGTTTAAACTTCGTCCTAGACTAAATGTTTTGCTAAAGTTATGTTAGCAAAATAACAAAGTTAACATGACGAATGATTTGAATCTAAATTCAAAAGAAGCAAATGTTGGGACAAAGTTCCATGTCCTGAAAGTGACCCTGAACGACAGGATTAATTATGTGAGGATTTAAATAAGATTCAAATCTCTTAGTTGTGTTTAGCTGTAGTCATAACATTGTTTAGCTGCACTAATTATTATATCACTGGAGGAAAAGTCTACGTGTGTGTGTGTGTGAGGGGGGGGGGGGGGGTGTGCTCAGCTTGTGAGTGTATTTCCCCTGACGCAGGTATGAGCACATGTTCGTTCGGGGTGTGTCCAAAAATCAGAGCACTCTTAAAGCACCTTCTGTCCACACTCACTCACACAGTCAATTCAAGAGCTCAGACGCTACCAGCAGAATGTTAGCGAAGCGCGTAAAACAAGCCACCTGGCTCCTCATCAGCTTCACGCTGTTGGATCTTTGTTTCGCCGGGCCGAGACCTTCTCACCATGCGCCTGAGAGGCACCGGCACTCCGGGACACGGGTGCAAAACGACAAACCCATGCTAAACGACCAGGGGCAGCAAAGGATTCACTTCCCTTCTTTCAGCAGCTCAGGCGTTCAGAGGATTCACATTCCTTCACTTAGCGATTTGGACACACAGAGGATTGAGATTCCTTTACTGGATGATGGAAACCTGAACCAGGTAACTGTTCTCCGCGTGAAGTCTCGGAGTTACTCTACGCTGGAGTTCCTGCTTCAGGGTTTTAAACTACCCTGATTGAATGATTTTCATTTCTTATTTGGGATCTCGCTTCGATAGCTTAGGATTTAGAAGGTTGCATGACCTAAATCTGGACACCTGGTGTTTTCAGTTTTCATCTCAGCACTGAGAATCAAGAGGTCAAATTCAGGGAACCTGTAGCTGGATGGTGTTTTGTGAGATAGGTGAAAACTAGGTGTTTGAAGGTCGAAAACTAATATTTGCCAGGGATTTCATTTGCCCATTGAAATTCATTATAATTCTTTATTATTATTATTATTATTATTTATTTACTTAAAATGAAAGCAAAAATCTCAGGCAAAAAGAATGAATTTTGTAATGCTATATTTCTATAATAGAACCAAAAACAAGCTCTATTTTCCTTTTAAATGCAAATGTATTAAGAATGAGTCAGGATATACACATGGGGTCAACTAGTAGAGATGGGGGGCATACAGTATATCACTCCTTTTTAAATTCGTTTTTAATTTATACACAGGTATGTTTGATTTTGCAGTTCCTTTATGATCCAACAGGTGGCAGACTCCAAACTATTCACACATCCTGTGTGGAGGGAACAATTATTTGCTATATATTTGTTTAGAATTGTAATAAAATCTGAAAAACAAATAAAAAAAAAAACAATATAGGATCAGGATATTTATAAAAACATGATACTTTTAGAATCGCAATACAAATCGAACCGGTTTCGCGATGATATTGTATCAGGTGATCCCCGGCGAGTCACATCCCTGTTAAATAACATCTGTTCCGAAATCAATTGGCCATTAAGGACATTCTAGTGATTTTGCTTCTTTTATAACACTTTTTTAAATACTTTAACTCTATATTGTGTGTAACATTACCTCATGCTCGAACTGACACCATCACTGAACAGGAAGAGAAAATCTTTCTTCCTTTCCGTGATCTTTCAGAAATTCCTTCAGAAGTTGTTAAAGATGAGAAAGTTCACGCGTTTCTCTCCTTCTCCTTCTCTCTTCCTACAGAGATGTACTCGCGGTTACTATAGAGACCGAAATGGCCGCTGTGTTTCCTGCGCGTGTAACGGACATTCAGACGAGTGTGACGAGACTACAGGACGATGTCTGGTAAGGACAGATGCAACAAGCTGTACTGTATTTTTAAAAGCGGTTGGATTATTATTATTTTTTTCCTGTCTGTAAAACTGAGTGACAGATTTAAGAATCCATAAGTATAGTTCATGCTGCCTAGGCTTTCATTCTTCACTTTTAGTGGTGACTTTAATGTATAATATCAAGTATCAGGCTTTGAAGGGTTTTCCCAGAATAGCACTCGCAGTATGTGGGGTGTTCAAGTCAAACCGGGACTTTTGATTGCGCAGAATAACAACACATTATTTTTCTATATAATCCCCTGCCACACTAATGCACTTCACTAGTGCTTGGATACCATCAAGGTAGAACGTTTTCTCAGTACGTCTAAAACCCTGGCGTCCCAGGAACTCCTCCGAGTGACTTCAGGACTGAACTCCCAGCTGAATTATAATTATAGAGCACAACAAATACTCAAACGTAATCTACAATCACTTAAGTAGAGGCATTAAATAGATGACGGAACGCTAACAGAACAATTAAGGTGTAGGAAAGTGTAATTAACCCTTTTAGAAGTACTATAGCTATGGAAAGGAATTCGCACCCGTTTTGGGGATGCCGTGTGAAGCATTGAATGTCTTTATCATCACACTCGGGCAGGTCTTTAATAATTGTACAATCAAAAAACAATGCATTATTTGACCAGCAGGGGGCTCCTCATTATACTCTACAGACAGAAACCTAACAGTGCTTAACTAATCTTTTAAACAGAATTGGACGGATCAAATGTTTAATTTGTTTATAGTGAAAATCTGCGATAAGTTGAATTCCCTTCCGCCCGAATAGTGGAATGCCTGTGTACTGCGAGAAAGGTCTCCTGTAGGTCTCTTGGCTCTACACACCGACCGTGTCGCGAGTATGCCGATCGTTCCGTGCACAAATGCATTTCAAAGTTCAGCTGAGACTAAAGTTTCCGCAGTCGGTGCGTCTTTTAAAGTTCTGGTGTCTTTAGTACAACTTTATCTCGTTCCTATTCCCGGAAACCTCATTCCGCAGTGTTGTGCCAAAAAGTGTATGACTGCCAAAATCTGATTTGATGATCTGATTGGACTCCCACGCAGCGCCAACAAATAGCTTAAAAGTCTTCACTACGGTGTGTTAATGTGTCATGAGGGTTAAGAACGAGATATGATAATTCAGTGCCCTTATTTGTGCTTTTGTAGCTGCAGCCATGCAGGTGTGCACAATCGCTTAATTCATACAGATGTTTGCATAATTATTATTATTATTATTATTATTATTAGTAGTAGTAGTAGTATTTTTCAATAAGAGACTACATGCACACGAGGGAACCATTTAGTCTAGGACCATGTGTGTTACTGAAGGAAGAGCGCATGACTCCAGAAACACACCATGTGCTTTAAAACTGTTTTAAACTGCACTACGATTGAAACAGCATTCTCCTGAAAGAGATAAGAAATACGATTAGTACAGGAGGAGAAGCGGAAGCTGGGTGCACAGATGTACTGATATGCATGCATGCTTAGAAATGTAAAGTCCTGGGCTCATTGAAACGATAACAGCAAAAGCATTAAAGCCTTTTGAAGAATTCCAGATTTTTTATTTTTTTAAAGTGGGGAAAAAGTGATTTCCTCAATGACCCAGTGATTCTATCTGAACAGAACTGCCAGGACAACACAGCTGGAGATCACTGCGAACGTTGCAGAGACGGTTACTATGGCAACGCCGCTCTGGGAACCTGCGCGATCTGTCCCTGTCCACTTCGCCAGGAAAGCAACAAGTGAGGATCTCCTACACCCAACCAGCACACACACACACACACACACACACACACACACACACACACACACACACACACACACACACACACTTAGCGCACACTTATTTTTTTAAGTGAATAATTATTGATAAAAAAAAAAATCTTTTGTCAACTACATAAATTATTGAATTATTGTGTTTTATTTATATATATATATATATATATATATATATATATATAATTCATACGTAAATGTAATTAATAAATTATTATTTATGCCTGAAAACAAATTATTATTGTTATTATTATTGTTGTTGTGTCCATAAATGTTTTTATATTCTTTAAAAGAATTTAGATTTTAAATATTTTTAAAACCTTTTTTTAAATAAATTTCACTAAAATTAATTTTTAACAAGAAAAAAAAGCTTTTTGTTTAATATTTGAAATTTGTAAAAAAAAAAAAAAATTGTGTATTTTTTTAACCAAACAAATTATAGAAAATTATCCATGAACTTATTTAAACAAAATAAGTAAATTTTTGTGCAAATTACAGAATAAAGCAGGTTGTTTTTTTGTGGCGTACCACAATCTGTCTTTGGATCTGGGTGTAGCTCTGCAGGCAGTAGAGTACAGAGACATCAGTGACTCTGCTCCACATAGTGATGATAGAGATACGAGCTGGTGTGCTCCAACATTGTTGTGAGTCCATATCTTGAGGAACTCCTGACTCTCGTGTGTTTCCTCAGTTTCGCCGTGGGCTGCAGTGAGGTGTCTGGAAGAATCCGCTGTCAGTGTAAACCAGGATACACGGGAGAAAACTGTGAGAGGTGAGTTATCCCATGACTGAAAAAAAAAAAACACTTCACATCAGCATGCACCGTTTAAACACATGAAGTGATTAAATGATTTCATTGGGTCATTTATGATGGTTAAATAAATAATAATACTTTTAAAAAATAATAAAAAAAATATGGTAACTAAAAATATATTATATAAATAAAAATATGGTAAAATATATATTTTTATATATATTTAAAAGTAAAAGACAATTTATTAAAAAAAAAAAAACACAAAGCGCCCCAAGCAAAACCACAAATGATAAAAAATAAAAATAAAATTCAATTCATTCAAAACAAACCCAGAGATATCTCCAGAAATTAAACACAGAACTAAAAAAAATATCATCAATCATGAGAAAACTAACAAACAAAAAGCAGAATTATTCGGGGGGGAGGAGGATGGGGAATTATATATATATATATAAAAAAAACACAAGCATTAAAATTCAGTCCCTAAAATAAAACATGCAATTTCTTATTTTTAGAAACGTATCAAAAAATATTTATTTATTTGATATAATAAGTATATATACTTTTTATATTAAGAGTCATCTTTAAATAAAAGAGAGAGAGAAAAGAGAGATTCTTAATTCTTAATTTTAAATTAAATTCTTTATTTTCTAATAATAATAATAATAATAATAATAATAATAATAGTAGGGGAAAAAAGAACCATCAAAAATGTATTAAAAAACAAACAAACAAACAAGCAAACAAAAAATTATCCCACCAAATGAATAGTAAAGAAAAGAAGCATCCGTACAATAAAACTCGAATTAACAAGAACGCCTAGAAAGAAAAAAAGAAAGAAAGATCTTACAAAAACAGAATAATAAAAAACAAGCAATAAAAATTAAATCTTTTTGAACATCAACCTTAATGATCATTTTCACCATTAAAAGTAAAATAAATAAATAAATAAATAACAGCATGAAGGAGTGTGGCCTGATGCTTCTTGTTGCTTATTTTGTTTTTCAATTCAGTTAAATTTAATTAAATTTTTATTTATATAGCGCTTTTAACAAAGCAGCTTCACAAAAAAAAAAAAAATAAATACAAATAAAATTATGGAAATGTGTATGAGTGAAAAAAAAAACCCTGTATAAATCATAAATCTTTTTATTTATTATTATTTTTTTTTTATAATTTTTTTTTTATTTTTTATTATATTATATTCTTGTTCCTGAAATCATTTGAATGGTTGAACTGTGTGTGAACAGTGTGTAAATCTCCATGCTCTCCCCAGGTGTGCTCCCGGGTATTTCGGCAGTCCGAGTGAATACGAAGGCAGATGTCAGCCGTGCAACTGCAACGGGCACTCCTGCTCGCCCACCACCGGAGGTACCTTCCTCTACCACTTTCAGCATCGCTATCCTGATGAAGATCTCCTCAAAGCTCTGTTACTTTCCCCAAACTGTTTGAATTGTCTCTAAGACGGCATGCGGAATTGACTCTCATTAACGATCCTCTCTCCATCTCTTCCAGTGTGCAATTACGTCCAGGACCCCATCGACCAGAACACTGCAGAGGAATGTACAGGTACGCCGCTCTTCACTCGCCTGCTTTTGTTCAGAGGAAGTCTCCTGTGCGCGGACCAGCATGATGTTTATCTGTGTTTGTCTCTCAGAGTGTGACAGCTGTGCTCAGACCTTACTAAACGATCTGGAGCGCCTGGATGGGGAGCTGGAGCGGCTCAGGGTGCAGCTGCGCTCCATCAACTCCAGCTCGGAGGCGTACCGGCGCCTGAAGGAGCTCGAGAAAGCCATTGCTGACGTGAAGGTATTTTTATTGATTAAAGTTCAGCTTCACACCCATGAACCAGGTAAAACAGAAGACACACTGAAAATAGCGACACACTGCTTTTTTTTTTTTCAGAACATGGTGAAGAATTACTCAACCGTCGTGGACAATCTGAGGCCCAAAGTGACCGAGCTGGAGCAGGAAGTACACCTTCTGAACGGAGACATTAACAAGCTGAAACAGGAGGTACCATCTGATTTACTAAGACTAATTGAAAAGAAAAGTCTTCAGTGAAATATTCTTGTTATTTATTTCTTTTTTTATTTGTATTTATGTTTATATAAGGCTGAGAAAAAGTCAAATGAGGCCCAAAAGGCGATGAAAAATGCAGACAACACTCACAACAAAGCAAAAGATCTCAACAACCAGGTGCTGGACATGCTCAGGAAAATCCAAGGTAAACAAACACACACACTCTCACACACTCACAGCATAAGTGAACATTAAATAATGTTCGAAGTTTCAACACCATTTGGAGACACGCGA